>JAPVLO010002731.1:0-30239 GCA_027257055.1 Cephalopachus bancanus | reverse complement strand
GAAGGTGCATGGTAAAATTTCAGTCTTATGGGTTTTTTTATGTTTGATTTATGGCCAAAGATGTGATCGATCTTGGAGTACATTCCATGTGGTGATGAGTAGAATGTATATTCTGTGGCTGTTGGGTAGAATCATCTGTAGGTATCTATTAAGTCCATTTGGTCAAGTGTCAAGTTTAGGTTCTGGATCTCCTTGTTGATCTTTTGCCTCAATGAGCTATCTAGGACTGTTAGTGGGGTATTCAAGCCCCCTGCTATAATAGTGTTAGAGTCACTATCTTATTTTAGTTTACTTAGTAGTTACTTTATAAATGCTGGTGCTCCTGTTTTGGGGTGCATATGTTTAGGATGGATGTTTCTTGTTAATGGATTGAATCTTTTAACATTATCCTTTTCTATCTTTTTAAATGTTTGATAGCTTAAAGGTTGTTCTGTCTGATCCTCCCTTTTTTTTGTGATCCATTTGCCTGGAAACTCATTTTCCATCCTTTAACTTTGCACCTGTGTGTGTCCCTTGTGGTCAGATGAGTTTCCTGGAATGCACAAATAATTGAGTCAAGTTTTCTTATCCAGTTTGCAATGCTATGTCTTTTCAGTGGTGAATATAGTCTTTTCACATTCAAGTTGATTATTAAAATGTGATTGTTTATCCCTGTCATTAGGTTCTGTAAAGTTTTTTGTTGCTGTTATTTGCTTGTTTTCTTTTGGCTTTGGGTTTGATGTGTGTGTGTGTTTTCAAGTTTGTTGTTGTGCTGTATTCTCTATTGATTCTGTGCTCCGCTGTTCTCTTGGGAAGTGTGCGGTCATTCTTTTTTTTTTTCTTCTGTGCTTAATACCTTTTTAAGTGTCTCCTGTAGAGATGGTCTGGTAGCTGCATAATCTCTTAGCGATTGGATGTCTGGAATGGATTTTAATTCTCCATCACTGATTAACCTGAGCTTCACTGGGTAGGAATGTCTTGGTTGAAATTGTTTATTTTTGAGGACTTCGAATATTGGACTCTAGTCCCTTCTTGCTTATAGTGTTTCTGCCAATAGGTCTGCTGCTATTCTGATTGGTTTTTCCCGGTAGGTAGTCTGATCTTTCTCTCTTGCTGCCTTTAGGATTTTTTCTTTTGTGCCTACTTTGTGTAGGTAGATTACTATGTGTCTGGGGGGTTTGGGGTTCTCATTTGATGTTTTGCGGGGGGTTCTGTGTATCTTTTGGGTTTGGCTGGTCACATCTCTGGTGATATGGGGAAAGTTTTCTTGGATTACCTCCTGGAATACTTGCTCCAAGATGTTCTTCATTTTCCTTTCTTCTCTTGGGATATCAATAAGGCATAAGTTTGGCCTCTTGATATAATTGCACATCACTTGTAGGCTTTGTTCTTTCCTTTTGAGTCTTCTTTCTATGTTTTTTTTACAGATTGGGTTAATTCCATGTTCTGGTCTTCAAGTCCTGAGATTCTTTCTTCAGCTAGATTAATTTTGCTTTCCATGCTTGTCATCTTGTTATTTATTTGCTGGATGAAATTTTCCCCAAAATCTCCATTACAAGTTCTTGCAGTATTTCATCTTGTCTTTCTTGAGTCTTATTCATTCATTCTATCCTTTCCCCTAATCCCTGTTGTACTCTGGGGCCAGTCATTGGTGACTTCCATTGTTTGGGCTTTCTAGGTCTGATTTTTCAGGAGTTTTTTCTTTGCTACACTTGAAATTACCTGTGGTCTTTCTTTGGTTTTTCCTCATTTTTGATAGATCTCTTGCTTTTCTCTTTAGTTCTGTTATTTTGTGTCAGTAGAAGAGGCTTTCCCTTCTGATGTTTACTCAGCCATCTATTCTTCCCTGATTTGGGCTCTAGATTTGTTCTATTTTGAAACAGGAGGTTGGATGCTTTGCTGTCCCTTGTTTTTTTTTTTTTTTTTTTTTTTTTTGAGTTGGAGTCTCACTCTGTCGCCCAGACTGGAGTGCAGTGGCCCCTTCCAGCCACTGCAGCCTCGACCTGCTGGGCTCCAGCGATCCTTCTGCCTCAGCCTTCCGAGTAGCCAGAATTACAGGCATGCACTACCATGCCTGGTTAATTTTTGATTTTATTGTAGAGATGAGGTCTCACTGCCCAGGCAGGTCTCAAAACCGTAGGCTCAGGCAATTCACTCACCTCAGCCTCCCAAAGGTGCGGGATTACAGGCCGAGCCACTGAGCCCAGCCCTTGTGGTTTTGAAAGTCGAATAAGGTAGGGGATAGGAGCTAGGATTCAGAAACACTGATCTCTTTGGAGTTCTTCTTCATTCTTTTCTGGCCACACCCTTTGTCCTGCAGCTGTATCAGGGGAGGAGGTGGTGCACTTGGAACTCAGCCCTGATCAGGTCCTTCTGAAGTTTGTGCTTTCAGGATATTTCCTCTGGCTCATAAACAACCCCTGAGTAGTTAATCTGCCAGTCACAGAGATCAGGTCTGTTGCTCTGGTGGAGGGCAAGTCATAGCACTTTCCTGCCCCACCAATATTTCTTTCTTTCTCTTTTTTTGAGGAAGTAGGATTTATATATTTATTCATTTATTTATTTATTTTGCATAACTTTTGCAATGTGTGATGTCTTAGGCCTTGAGGATTTATTAAGAAGACAGAAACGCTCCCACAGTGGGAGGGTCCTGAAAGAGGTTGTCCTATTTTTTCAATCAATGAACATGAAATACCTTTCTATCTGAATGATTTCCTCTTAATCTTTTATCAGTGTTTTATAGTTTTCCTTTTAGAAATGTTTTGACTCTTTGGTTAAATTTATTCCAGTCCCTTTTTTTTTTTTGGTCAATATTACGTTCTCATTTTTTTCCTGTTAGTTTATTGTTGGTGTATAATAATGTTACTGATTGTTGTTTTTTTACTTTGTATCCTGAAATTTTTCTGAATTCATTTATCAGTTCTAAGAATTTTGTGGTGGTTTTTGAATTTTTAAGTATATAATTTTATCTGCAAAAAGAATCAGTTTGACTTCCTTTTTTAAAATTTGTATAGTGTAAGCTGGGCTCGGTGGCTCAGCCTGTAATCCCACACCTTTGGGAGGCTGAGGTGAGTGGATTGCCCAAGCCCATGGGTTTGAGACCCCCCTGGGGAGGCAAGACCTCATCTCTACAATAAAATCAAAAAATTAGCCGGGCATGGTAGCGAGCGTCTGTTATTTCGGCTACTTGGAAGGCTGAGGTGGAAGGATCACTGGAGCCCAGCAGGTTGAGGCGGCAGTGGCCAGGAGTGGCCACTGCACTCCAGTCTGGGCGACAGAGTGAGACTCCAACTCAAAAAAAAAAAAATTTGTATACTGTTTATTACTTTCTCTTGCCTAATTTCTCTGGCTAAGACCTACATTTTTACATTGAATAAAATGGTGAAAGTAGGTATACTTGTCTTGTTCCAGATCTTAGAGAAAAAGCTTCAAACATTTTTCCCTTCAATATGATGTTGCTGGGGATTGGTCATCTATGACCTCTATTGTGTTGAAGTGTGTTCCTCTATACCTAACTTGTTGGGTTTTTACCATAGAGATGTTTAATTTTATTGAGTTATTTTTCTGCTTCTATCGAGATGATTATATGGGTTTTTTTCCCTTCATTCTGCTGATGTCCTGTATCACATTTATAAATTTATGTATTTTGGACCATCTTTGTATCCCTGAGATAATTCCTACTTGATAGTAATGAACAATCTTTTTAATGTTATTAGTTTCTGTTTGTCATTTATGCACCCAACATAAGTGCACCAGCATTTATAAAGCAACTACTAAGTAAACTAAAAAAAGATGGAGACTCTAACACTATTATAGCAGGGTACTTGTATACCCCAGTAACAGCCCTAGATAGATCATCGAGGCAAACAGTAAAGGAGATCCAGAACCTAAGCTTGACACTCGACCAAATGGACTTAATAGATAGTTACAGATTTTTCCCACCCAACAACCACAGAATATACATTCTACTTATTACCATATGGAATATACACCCAGATTGATCATATTTTTGACCATAAATCAAACATAAACAAATTCTATAAGATTAAAATTTTTACCATGCACCTTATCAGACCACAGTGGAATAAAAATCAATATCAACACCAAAAAGATTTCCCCAAAGTACACAAAGACATGGACCCTAAGCAGTTTGATGCTGAACAACTACTGGGTCAGCACTGAAATTAAAACAGAAATCAAAAGATTCCTGGAAACAAATGAAAATGAATAAACATCTTACCAAAACCTCTGGGATGCCATGAAAACAGTTGTAAAGGAGAACTTTTATCTCTACTAGCACACATCAAGAAAACTAAAAGACCACAAGTTAAGAGCATAACCAAATCAATGAAGTGAGCCAAAAGGAAAAGACCATCAAAAAACCCCCAAATTTTTTCAGAAGAATCCATATCACCAAAATAAGAGCCCAAATATGGGACATAGAAGACAAAAATATCATAGAAAACAACAACAAAAGAAAAAACTAGTCATTAGAAAGAATTAACAAGATCGATGGACCCCAAGCCAGAATGAACAAGAAAAAAAGAGAAAAAGCCCAAATAAACACAATCAGAAATACAAAACATCAAATTACAACTGAACCCAAGGAAATAGAAAAGATTATCAGAGATTACTAGTACACCTATATGGAAAAAAACTTTATAACCTAAATGAAATGGAGGACTTTCTGACATCACACAACCTCCCCAGGTTGAAACAAGAAGACATTGAGATATTAAATAGACCAATAACAACTCAGGAATTTTGAAATATCAATCTGCAAAACCTATAATAGCCTGTAATAGCTTGCTTGATGTAACTCCATTTTGTAACAGAGCCTCTATCTTTACCCAGAAATAACCCCCTTATGTAACCTTCCTGTAATCACACAACACACCCACATTCTTGTTCCCCTCGTTGTTTGGGAAACTCCCTAGCTGCAAAATCCATAGCTATCTGTACCTTTTTGCAAGCAAATATTCTGCCAAGAAAATGTAAATCAAACTGTATAGCTTATATAATTTTTGCCTTTATAAGCCCATTTGCTTGCCTTGTTTGGGGTCGAGAGTTCTTTGGACACTAGTTTGCTCTCGACCACCAGCTATTAAAAGACTCAAAATCTGACTCTGCATGTTGGCAAATTCTTTCTCACACTCTGGTCATAACATTTGGAGGCCCCCATGACAATTATCGCCAATCTTGGGAAGTGGCCTCGCTCTGACTTCCCTGGGCTTGGGGGAGAAGTTATAGGGGAGGCACCTCCTGAGTCACTTCAGGGCCCCATCACCCCTCATCTGGCTCAGAAGGAGAAGGAATGATTGCTGATTTCCTCTCACCTCAAAAATTCCTGAGTCCATGTGCATTCTCCTAGGAGGTAAGAATCTGTTTAATCTGCTTATTCTGTATGTGGCCACAAGTATTTTAAGGAGTACATAGCCTGATGAGGCCACTCCTTAGACTTTGTTCGTTGATCTGAGATGTTGGTAGAACAGTGTCTTGGTTTAGTATTGGTTTCTGTTTGGGTACCACTTTGACTTCTGATTTCCTATGGTATTTCTTTATCCCTGTCATCCTTGGTCATTCTCCTTCCTTTGTTTCTTGCTGTGCTCTTTGCTACAGGGCTTGCTTCTGTTACGCCTTCAGACTGGTCATCAGGTCAGAAACTTCTTCTGGCTCTTACTTATCTCTTCATGGTTGGAGGTCTAATCCTCACCAAGAGCCTTCTGTGATTTATTGGTTTTGATATTATGGAACAGAGGGCTTCTAAGTCTTCTAAATCCTCTAGTCCCTTGGACTGCATGATGAGGAGCTTCTCTGTCAGGTTTGTAGAGGATTACAGTGACTGTCTCTCAAAAGGCAGACTTCAAACCCTCTGTGAAGTCGACTGGCCTTCGTTTAATGTTGGATGGCCCTCCACAGGATCTCTGGATGTTCATATCACTAAGTCTGTTTGGAAAGTCATTACAGGGACTCCTGGTCACCCTGGTCAGTTTCCTTATATCGATCAATGATTAAACTTGGTTCAAAATCCACCCCCAAAATTGAAGGCATTTTCCCTTGACACCCTACTTATGTCCTTGTTTCTAAACCTCTGGCCTGTGTCCCTCCTTTTCCACTCTCCCCAACTCCTACCTCCACCTGTGTGTATCCTGTTTTGCCTCCATCAACAGAGGACCCCCTCAAGGAGCTGATTGCCCCCACTCATAAACCACTGCCATATACTCCTCAGGCTTCTTCAGTCACTGTCACTTCTTCCACTTCCCTTTGTCCTCTCAGACTTTGGTGACCCAACTCTGATCCCAGACTGATCCTGCCCCCCTTCTTCCCCTTCAGGAAGTCCTGTCAGTTCAAACCAAGCAGACTTTCTTGGTTTATACTCTCTTTTCACCTCTGATTTATACAATTGGAAATACCAAAACCTGCCATTCTCAGATAAACTGCAGGCTTTGACCTCCTTAATGGAGTCAGTCATGTGGACCCATCGCCCCACCTGGGACGATTGCCAGCAGCTCCTCTGGACCCTTTTTACCTCTGAGGAGGGGAATGTATCAGGACTGAAGCCAATAAATCTGTTCTGGCTTCAGCTGCTGGTACAGAGGAGGAAAATCAAGAGATGATGAATGAGGTTTTTCCTCTTCTCATCCAGATTGTAACCCTAACACTTCAGCAGGGTCCAGAGCCTTAGACACTTATCACCAGGTTGGTTTGAAGGAAGCAGCCTGGAAACCTAATAATCTTTCTAAAAATGCTGAGATCATTCAGGGTCCTGAGGAGTCACTGGGGCATTTCTTGAACATCTTCAAGAGATGTTCAGTACCTACACCCCATCTGCCCCCTCTGCACCAGAGAATGCTCAGGCTATCAACTTGGCTTTTGTAGTTCAGGCGGCTCCTGACATCCAGAAAAAGTTACAGAAACTTGAGGGTTTTGCAGGAATGAACATTTTTCAGCTACTCGAAGTAGTTCAAAATGTTAATAACCAGGATGCTGAGAAACAGAAAGCCCAAGGAGCAGATACAGCAGCAAAACAACAAACAAAAATATTAGCCTGGCTCGGTGGCTTAGCCTGTAATCCCACGCTTTGGGAGGCTGAGGTGAGTGGATTGCCTGAGCCCATGGATTCAAGACCTGCCTGGGCAACTTGGCGAGACCTCATCTCTACAAAAAATCAGCCGGCATGGTAGCGTGTGCCTGTAATTCCAGCTACTCGGGAAAGGGTGAGGTGGGCGGATCGCCAGAGCCCATCAGGTCGAGGCTGCAGTGGCCAGTAGCGGCCACTGCACTCCAGTCTGGGTGACAGAGTGAGACTCCAACTCCAACTCCAAAAAAAAAAAAAAAAAAAAAAAATATATATATATATATATAAATTAGTTGCTGCCATCCAGGCCTCAAGGTCAGCACATAAAACAAAGGAAGGAACTAAAGGAACTAAAAAAGGAACAAAAGGAAACTGGATGCACCCAGCTAGTCAAGAATCAATGTGCCTATTGTAAGGAACTGGGGCATTGGGGCAAAGATTGCCCTTGCTTTCCAAAGACAGAGGATCCTAAGTCAGATCTGGTCCTGCCCTCTACTGGTAAAACTGAAAATGACCCGGCCCGAAGAGGCCCGGGTTCTTTTTCTTTAGGCTCCCAAGAGCACAAGGTAACCACTGCTATCAGGGGCCACCCCATCCAACTTCTAGAGGACACTGGGGGGAACTGTCAGTCCTAAAGTCACCATTTGGACCTATGTCCAAAAAACAAATTTCTGTTCAAGGAGCAATGGGCACAATAACTAACTGCAAGTTCACCTCCAACCAGATGGTTGATTTAGGTCAAAACCAGGTTACCCACTTGCTTCTGATAGTCCCTGACTGCCCATACCCTCTCATGGGCAGAGATTTGCTCTGGACACTAAGAGCAGCTATTGTGTTTTCACCAAATGAAACTAAAATGTATATGCCTACTGACACTGCCTATCAAATGCTATTAACTGTTCCATTGTCTGAATATCTGTTAACTTCCTCTAAGACCCCCACTGAGAATGTCTCATCAAGTTTAGTTCCACAATTATGGCTGTAATTTCTTTCAGTCGGGGTGGAGACCAACCCACCAGGACTGGCAAAACATCATCCTCCAGTCATGGTGGGTCTGTTGGCAACAGCCACTCCTGTTCAGGTTTGTCAATACCCCATGAGTTTACGGGCCCCGGAAAGGGAATTGCTCCTCACATTAAAAGATTTTTAGCAACAAACATTCTAACACCTTGTCAATCTGCTTGGAATACTCTGTTTTTACTGATTAAAAAGTCAGGAACATCTGACTACCAGCCTGTTCAGGACTTACAAGTGGTCAATAAATGGGTTGAAACAATCTGTCCTACTGTTCTCAACGTGAGCACATTGCTCACCTTGCTTCTTCCTCAACATCAGGTATACACTGTGTTGAATTTAAAAGATCCCTTCTTTTCTATTCCTGTGTCCCCTGTCAGTCAATCCATTTTTGCCTTTGAATGGAAAGATCCTGACTCAGGAGACACCAGTCAATTAAGCTGGACCTGACTGCCACAAGGGTTCAAGAACTCCCTGATGCATTTCGGGGAGGCTTTATAACAGGATTTATCAGGGATTTGTGCCTTACCCCCTGAATATACTTTGCTCTGTGTGTAGATGATCTCTTGCTCATGGCTGCAGACTTGGACACCTATTTAAAAGGTACTAAAGCTCTGTTTTTCTCCTTCAAGACTTGGGCCACCATGTCTCAGCTAAAAAGGTGCAGCTCTGCTCAACCAAAGCTTCCTAACTGGGGTACCAGATAAAAAATGGCAAATGAGCCTTAACCTCAGCCCAGAAGGAAACCATCCTTTGAATCCCTTTGTCAATCTTAAAAAATAGGTATGGGAATTCCTGGGGTGGCAGGGTATTGCTGGTTATGGATCCCAGGATTTGCTGAAATTGCCAAGCCTCTATACATTGGCACTGCAGGAGACCAGCCCCCGGAATGGATTGCTACTGGGGAACAAATGTTCCAGCAGTTAAAGACGGCTCTTATCCAAGCCCCCGGGTCTAGCCCTCCCCGATGTTACCAAACCCTTTTTACCTGCTCATTCATGAACAGCAGGGAATTACAAAAGGAGTTCTCACTCAGACCTTAGGACCCTGGAGGTGACTGGTGGCTTACTTGTCAAAAAGACAGGACCCAGTGGCCTCTGGCTGGCCCTCTTGTCTTCAAGCCATTGCAGCTATGGCCATACTAGTAAAGGAAGCAGATAAATTAACCTTCAGCCCAAAAATTGGCTTTAACTGTTCCCCGCTGTTGAAACTCTGCTCTGGGGGGCCTCTGGCCACTAGATGTCAAATGCACGTATCACCCAGTACCAAAGCCACCTACTTCACCAGCCTAGACTAACTTTCTCTTCAGTGCCTCAATCCAGCCACTCTGCTGCCTGAAGATAATCTGGGAATGCCAGTGAAGACATATTGGATATCTCTCAGACCATCTGCCCAGATCTTTGGGACACTCCCTTAATCCAGGCTGATGCAGACCTGTTCATGGATGGTAGCAGTCTGGTAATAGGAGGAGTCTGCAAGGCTGGTGCAGCAGTAACCATGGCTTATGACATGATCTGGTCACAGTCTTTGCCCAATGGCACATCGACTCAAAAGGCTGAGTTAATTGCTTTAACTCAGGCCCTATTCTGGGAAACAGGGAAACGGGTTAACATTTATACTGACAGCAGGTATGCTTTTGCTATTCTCCATGTTCACCATGATCTACAAGGAACGAGGACTTCTTACTATGGCAGGTAAGGCTATAAAGAACAAAAAAAAATTTTAGTACTTCTAGAGGCTATATGGCTTCCCAAAGAGGTAGCTGTCATTTATTGCTAGGGACCCCAAAAATCGTACATTCCAGAAGCAACTGGAAACTGCCTGGTGGACGGGGTGGCTCGTGAAGTCACAGAACTTCCAGTTGAACCTCTAACTATCCTGCTAACTAAAACTTTTGCAGTTCCTTCTTTCCAAAACAGTCTACCTATACCCAAAAGACGCAAAACAAGCTGACCTGGCAGGGGCTCACAAACAACCTACAGGATGGTGGGTTAAAGACTCTAAAATTGTTTTGCCTGCACCCCTCAAACATACCTTGGTAAAACAACTATATTCCATCATCCACTTGGAGGTACTAAAATGACTAAATTATTAAATCGTTATTACCATATCAATGACTTAAAAAGCCTAGCTGCTGCCACATGTGCTAAAATGTGCCCTGCTTGTGCCTGAGTCAATGCAAAACAAGACCCAAGGCCATCAGATGGTATCATGACCTGAGGATTAAGCCCTGGAGAAAAATGGGAGATAGACTTTACTGAGGTAAAACCCCCTCATGCAGGGTACACTTATCTGTTAGTATTTGTAGATATTTTTTCTGAATGGGTAGAAGAAGCTTTTCCCACAAGAAATGAAATTGCTTTCACAGTTACCAAGTTTTTATTAAATGAAATTATTCCTAGGTTGGGCTCCCTTTCTCCATTGACTCTGATAACGGTCCTGCCTTTACCTCGTCCATAGTTCAACTGGTTAGTAAAGCACTAACATTACCTGGAAATTACATTGTGCTTACCAACCACAAAACTCTGGACAGGTTGAACACATTAACCAGACTTAAAAATCTACCTAAACCAAATTAATAATAGAGATGGGTGAGAAATGGGTAAGCCTCTTGCCTCTGGCCCTACTCCAGGCCCAGGGCCCCCCCTATAAGCTGGGCTTACTCCATATGAAATCATTTTTGGAAGACCCCCTCCTCTGTTGCCCTGGTTCCGAGATCCCATTCTCAAAGAAATTACTAATCAGTCTCTGTTAAAATATCTCCAGTCTCTCCAACAGGTCCAGGCTGCCATCTACCAGCATCCATGCTGTCTTGCTGACTCCCTCCTCCATACCTTGACACCCTCTCCAGCCTGGAGACCTGGTCTATGTCAAAAAATTCCAGAAAGAAGAACTGACCCCTGCCTGGAAGGGACCCCTGCCTGGAAGGGACCCTACATTGTCATCCTCACCCCCCCAACAGTACTCAAAATTAACAGAATACCAACCTGGTTTCATCACTCACAAATTAAGAAAACCATATTTGATGACATTGCTCCAGCCTGCTCAGACTGTTGGACTGCAGAAAAGAAAACTGAAAACTCTTTCCAAATCACCCTCCAAGCTTGCTATCCTGCTCCAATCACACCACAATCTGGCCAGTCAATGCACAGTTGAAACGCAAAATTCTGACTGCCCAGGGTGCACTGTTTAACTGGTTAATATAATTTCCTAAATGCATTGTTATTACCACTTAACTTTTGCCTTATTCATCCCATTTGTTTTAGCTTGAGGCATAGGCCTAATCTCTGTAGCCCCCACAGAAAGAATAATAATGACAGATTTTTTTGCCACATTTCCTATCTCTCATGCATGGAATGTTTACTCCCTTGCTATGTTTACAATATTTAACTTGTTTTATTCTGACTAGAGAATCCTTCAGACACTTCCTGTATTCTTTTTCCCCTAACCTCTTTTACATCAGGTCAACTATTAGGTATTCAAAATTGGACCAGCCCCACTGACTCAGTTCAATTCAAAGTGAACCTTGCAGACCTAACCAATACAAATGATTTACTCATTCCTCATACTTTTGACAATGAAATTGAAGTATTCTCCTGTTCCCTCTTACAAAATGTAAACTTTTATCTTTGCCCTAACAGTCCTATAGACTGACAATGCTATCAGGCTGACCATTCCTTTTGCCCATACTAGAAATGGATCACCATTGCTACTTACAGTGGGGGGCCTAATGACACACCTAAAATCACCCTTTGGTGGGGCCCTAGTTCAAACCCTTTCCAGGTGCCGGTATGCATAAAAGTTAACCATCCCCTTCACTACTCCGGACTACTGGCAACACCTGGGAAATACTATATATAAATGGTTATAACCACGGCACTCTATTCACTATCCAACAGTGTATGCTTGCCTACAAAACCGTAGCCAAACCAATAGGGCCATTGGAAGAGCTAAAGAATTCCTTGTTTGGATACTACCAGCCTCTGCCTCAGCCTCTGCCTTCTGCCAACCAAGTCACTACCCTGGGGTTTACCTCAATAGCTCCCGAGTGCACTTCAACGGCTTCCAAACCTGGTCCACCAACCCCCTAGTCTGTTTCCTATGTTAAATAATATGCACCATCTAATTAATGCCACTATGCCCCAGTTGGCCTCAGATTGCTGACTTTGCTTAAAGCCAAAAACCCCCTTACTATGTGGGCCTAGAATTTGAAAGCTCCTATCATCTGGAGAACTAACTGCTCTCTGGAAATGGTTCACATTACTCTAGGTGATGCAACTGGTAAAGTCTCTTGCCTTATAACTCCAAGTTTCAATCTAACAGCTTCTCCATTCTCTGATATTTGTAATTTATCTCTCACTGTAACCATGGATGAATCCACAGCCTATGTGGCCCCTGCCAACACCTGGTTAGCTAGTTCTACAGGTCTTACAAAGTGTACTACTACTAAAAGGTTAATCAATCAGTCTACTTTATAAATAACTATTCATTTGTTACCTCAGATTTAAGCTTACAGCGGTCCTGAAGGAACTCTCCTACTTGGTCTTCCAGTTTCTCATTCAAAACATGCTGCTCCCTTGCTAGTGCCTGCCTTAGTCAGGATAAATATAGTAGGAATAGCTGCAATTGGCACAGCTGCTCTGGTCTGTGAACAACTAGGTCTATCTAATCTTGCACAAGAAACTAATGCTGACCTAGGAAACCTACAGTTTACCATGGACCAACTTCATGACCAGGTAGAATCCCTGGCTAAAGTTGTCCTTCAAAATCGTAAAGGCTTGAATTTACTTCTTTGATTCCAAGGGGTACTCTGTGTAGCTCTCAGAGAAGCTTGTTTTTCTACATCAAAAATCAGGGTTATTAAAAATACCCTACAGAGAGCCCAAGAAAATTTGGACAAATGACAAAAAAAAGAAAAAATAATAAATCCTGGTTCTAATACTTATTCAATTGGAACCCATGGTAACAACTCTTGTTACTGGTCTAGTTGAACCCCTTGTACTTCTTCTCCTCAGTTTGCTCATAGGGCCATGCATAAAAAATTGGTTTATTCACTTCATCAAACAACAGATCAGTTCTGTAAAACTCATGTATATAAAACCCTAGAATAATAATATACTTCTGACTGATGAGTCAACGCATTGAATCATGAACAAATAAAAGGGGGTAATGAAATATCTATCTACAAAACCTATAATAGCCTGTAATAGCTTGCTTGACATAAATAACTCCATTTTGTAACTTATTTTCCATCTTTACCCAGAAATGACCCCCTCATGTAACCTTCCTGTAATCACACCACACACTCACATTCTTGTTCCCCTCAGTGCTTGGAAACTCCCCAGTTGCAAAATTCGTAGCTATCTGTACCTTTTTTCAACCAAATATTCTGCCAAGAAAATGTAAATCAAGCTGTAGAGCTTATATAATTTTGGCCTTTATAAACCCACTTGCTTGCCTTTTTGGGGTTGAGAGTTCTTTGGACACTAGTCTGCTCTCGACTGCCAGCTATTAAAGGACTCAAAATCTGACTCTCTGCATGTTGGCAACTTCTTTCTTGCACTCCAGTCATAACAATTTGACTCTGTCATACAAAAGCTACATACAAAAAAAAGCCCTGAACTGGATGACTTTCCAGCTGAATTCTACAAAACAGGCAAGGAGGAGTTGATGCCAATCCTACTGAAAGCATTCCAGGCAATTGAAAAAGATGGAATTCTCCTCAAATCACTTTATGAAACTATCATCACACTGATATCCAAACCGGGAAAAAAACAACACTCCCAAAAAAGAGAACTACAGGCCATTATCCCTTATGTGCATGGATCCAAAAATCCTCAACAAAATTCTAGAAAATTGGTTCCAAAAAAATCTCCTAAATTTTCAACCATGACCAAGTAGGCTTCATCCCCAGGATACATAGCTGGTTCAACATTCACAACTATAAATATAATCAAATACATCTACAGATGCAAAGACAAGAACCAAATGATTATCTCATTAGATGCAGAAAAATTTTTTTTTATAAAATCCAGCATCCTTCTTGATAAAAACCCTCAAACACCTAGCTATAAAAGGGAACATACTGCAAATAGTAAGTGCCATCTGCAATAAACCCACTGCTAACATATTGCTAAATGGACAGAAACTGTAAACATTTCCCCTGAAAAGTGGACAAGACAAGGCTGCCCACTCTCACTCCTCTTGTTCAACATTGAGTTGTAAATCCTAGCTAGGGCAATTAGACAAGAGAAGGAAATCAGGGATACCCAAATAGGAAAAGAGGAATTCAAGTTATTCCTCTGTGAATGATATCATTCTATGCCTTGTAAATCCAAAAGAATCTGTCAAAAACCTGCTTGCACTGATAAAGGACTTTGGCAAAGTCTCCAGGTACAAAACAAATGTTCAAAAGAAAGTTGCTTTCTTATACACCAACAACAAGCAGGCAGAGAACCAAATAAAGCACAATCTCATTCACAATAACCACAAAAAAAAAAAAAGAAATACCTCAGCATTTCCCTAACCAGAGAAGAGAAAGACCTTTACAATGAGAACTACAAAACACTGCTCAAAGAAATCCAAGAAGACACAAACAAATGGAAAAGTAATCCATGCTCATAGAGGGGAAGAATCAACATTGTTTAGATGTCAATCCTATCAAAGGAAATCTACATATTCAATGCAATACCCTTTAAAATTACCAACATCATTCTTCTCAGACTTGGAAATGACAATACAGAAATTCATATGGAAACATAAATGACCACAAATAGCCAAAACAATCCTTAGCAAAAGAAACAAAGGGGGAGGTATCACACTTCCAGACTTCAAATTTTACTATAAGGCTACAGTATGCAAAACAGACTGGTATTGGTACAAGAACAGGCATATAGACTGATGGGACAGGGTAGAGATTCTGGAAGCAAAGCCTCAATTTCTAAACCAACTCATCTTTGACAAAGCCTCCAACAACAACCACGGGGGAGAGGAGAATCTATTCAGTAAATCACACTGGGAAAACTGGCTGATCACATGCAGAAGACTGAAATAAACCCCTACATATCACCATACTCAAAAATTAACTCTAAATGGATCAAAAGCCTAAATGTAAAACCTCAAACTATAAGAATCTTAGAAAATGCAGGAGACACCCTTATGGAAATTGGAACTGGCAACCAATCAGAACCCAAAGGGCCATACCATAAGAAATAAGATAGACAAGTGAGACCTCACTAAACTAACGAGCTTCTGCAAAGCAAAAGAAATATTCAAGAGAGAAGAGAGACAGTCCACAGAATGGGAAAAATATTTGCCAACAGAATATCTGGCAAAGGCCGAACATCTAGGATTTACAAGGAACTCAAATGTGCCTAAAAGAAAAAAACAAACAGCTCCATTAAAAAGTGGGCAAAAGATATTAATAGACACATCTCAGAACAAGATATACAGGCAAGCCCAAAAGACATATGAAAAAGTGTTCAACCTCATTAATCATCAGAGAAATGAAAATCAAAACCACATTGAGATACCACCTAACCCAGTAAGAATGGCCATCATTAATAAAACAAATAACAACAGATGCTGACAAAGATGAGGAGTAAAAGGAACACTTCTACACTGCTGGTGGGAATGCAAACTAGTGCAGCCTCTTTGGAAGACAGCATGGCGATTTCTGAAAGAACTAGAAATTGACCTTCCCTATGACCCAACGATCCCCCTATTGGGAAATACCCAGAGGAACTTAAATCACTTGAACTTAAATCACTGTACAAAAAAGATACCTGCACACACGTGTTTGTTGCAGCTCTATTCACAATAGCAAAACATGGAACCAAATATGTTGCCCATTGAAGCTGGACTGGATAAAAAAATGCGGTACATATATGCAATGGAATATTGTGCAGCCACAAAGAAGGAAAAACATATGGACTTCTCAGTAACTTGGATGTATTTAAAGTTGATCATACTCTGTGATCTATCACAGAAACAAAGAACAGAATACCATATGTTCTCACTCATAAATGGACCTTGAACAATTATCAT
Organism: Cephalopachus bancanus; assembly: GCA_027257055.1. Lineage (NCBI taxonomy): Eukaryota > Metazoa > Chordata > Mammalia > Primates > Tarsiidae > Cephalopachus > Cephalopachus bancanus. The sequence continues at coordinate 14,122 of JAPVLO010002731.1, read as the reverse complement.
AACACTATAAGAAGGGTTTGGCAGTAGTGGGAAACTGTCAGGGGAGGCGGGGTGGGATTGGCATTTGAGGGAAACTCCCCTGGGAAGGAGGGGCACACCTCATCAACAAGGGTACCTGCATAATGAACATTTGTATATGAAACCCCTTTAATTGTACCCCACATTTAAATATATATAAAACAAATATTTTTTTAAAAAAATAAAAAATTTACTTTGTCGTGTAAAAAATAAATATTGTAAAAATGACCATATTACCAAAAGTGACCTGCAGATTCAAAGCAATTGCTATCAAAATATCAATAAGACTCTTTTCAGAAATAGAAAAAGATTCTAAAATTTTTATGGAACAAAAAAGAGCCTGAATGGCCAAAGCAATCCTGAGTATATAGAACAAAACTGTAGGTATCACACTATCCAACTTCAAAAGACTATAAAGCTATAGTAACCAAAACAGCATGGTTCCAGCATAAAAATAGACACATAGATTATTGGAATAGAATAAAGAGCCCAGAAATAAATTTATGTATTTATAGCCAACTTATTTTCGACAAAAATGCCCAAAAATATTTATTCAGGAATGGACAATTTCATCAATAAATGATGCTAGAAAAACTCAACATCCATAAGCAGAAAATGAAACCCGGTCCCAATCTTTCACCATATACAAAAATCAACTCTGACTATGTTAGAGACTTAAATGAACTGTAAAACTACTGGAATAAAACATAGGTAAAGTGCATCAGGACATTGATCTGGGCAAAGATCTTATAAAGACCTTCAAAACATAGTCAACAAAAACAAACAAAATAAATGGGATTATGTCCAACTAAAAAATTGCTGCGCAGCAAAGGAAACAATTAAGAGTGAATAAACAGCTTCCAGAATAATAGACAATACTTGGAAATGATTAATTCAACAAGAAATTAAGTCTAGGCTACAGAAGGAACTTAGTCTAAATAATAATAATAATAATTCTATTAAAACACAGGCAAATGAGTGGAATAAACGTCTTTCAGAAGAAGACACACAAATGGCCAATAGGTGTATAAAAAGGTGCTCAGTATCACTAATCATCAGATAAACGCAAATCGAAACCACAATGAGATATTCTCTAATCCAAGTTATAATGGTTTTTATCAAAAAGAAAAAAATAACAAATGCTGCTGAAGATGTGAAGGAGGAACTCATATACACTGTTGATGAGAATGTAAATTAGTTTAATTATTAGGGAAGACTATATGGAGCTTCCTCAAAAAGCTAAAAATAGAAATACCACATGATCCAGTAATCCCACTACTGGATACATAAACAACAACAAAAGAAAATCAGTATGTCTGTACTCCCATGTTTGTTGTAACACTACTCATTATAGCCAAAAAATGAAATCAACCTGAGCGCCCATCAACATTTGAACGAATTAAGAAAATGTGGTGTATATATACATAATTGAATACTATTTAGTCATAAAAAGAAGGAAATTTTGTCATTTATGGAAGCATGAATAAGCCTGAGAAACATCATTTTAAGTGAAGTAAAGCAGGCACAGAAAACCAAACACTGTGTGTTCACACTCATAAGCTAATAAAATTGAACCCATAGAAGTAGGGAGTAGAGTAGTGGTTATGAGAGCTGGGAAAGGGTGGAGGGGAGAGGAAGATAGCTAAATGTTGGTTAACAAATACAAAAGTACAGCTAGGTAGGAGAAATAAGTTCTAGTGTTCTATAGCAAAGTAGAGTGATCATAATTAGCAACAATTTATTATATATATTCTTGTTTACATACATTTTATTTTAAAGATGTGGAGTACAAGTCAGGATTAGGAACATAAGTGGTCTACGTAAAGGTGAAGTTTGGCCTCCCACTGGTCCTCATTTCAACTGGTTTAGAATCAGGTGCCCTTGGTAATGTTATGTGCCCTTCCCCCAGCAGTGTCCTACTACTGCTAATCCCTTTCTTGAAGTATTATGATGTTCAGGGTCCACGTATGAGTGAAAACATGTGCTATTCAGTTTGTGTCTGTGATAGATCATTGAGTATGATGGACTTTAAATCCATCTAAATGGATGCAAAGTCCATAATTTTGTTCTTCTTTATGGCTCCATAATATTCCATTGTGTATATGCACCACTTTATTTTAAAAATCTAGTCCAATTCCAAAGTGCAGCACAGTTGGTTCCATGTTTTTGCTATTGTAAACAGTGCTGCAATAAACATGTGTGCACAGGTATCTTTTTTGTAGAATGATTTGAGTTCCTCCAGGTATATGCCTAGATGGGGGATTTCTGGGTCATATAGAAGGTCAATATTTAGATATTTTAGAGATTGCCACACTGTTTTCCACAGAGGTTGTACTAATTTACATTTCCACCAACAGTATGAAAACATTTTCTCCAGCATCTGTTGTTTCTTGCATTATTAAAGATAGCCATCCTAACTGGAGTCAGGTAGCATCTCAGTGTGGTTTTGATTTTCATTTCTTTGGTAATTAGTGAGGCTGAGCATTTTTTATATATCTGTTGGCTGTTCATATGTCTTCTTTTGAGAAGTATCCATTTATGTCTTTTGCCCACTTTTTTATAGTGCTGTTTCTTTTTTTTTTTTTTTTCTTTTTGGCACATTTAAGTTCCTTGTATATCCTTTTAGGCCTTTGTCAGATATACAGTTGGCAAATATTTTTTCCCATTCTGTGAGCTGTCTCCCTGCTCTCTTGATGGATTCTTTTGCTGTACAAAACTTTTCAGTTTAATGAGTTTCCACTTTTCTATCTTATCTCTTATGTCATGGTCTTTGGGAGTTACGATCAGGAATTGGTTGCCTATTCCAATGTTTATAAGAGTGTCTTTTGCATTTTCTAAGAATCTTATAGTTTGAGATTTTACTTTTAGGTCTTTGATCCATTTAGAGTTGGTTTTTGTGTATGGTGATAGGTAGTGGTCCTGTTTCATTCTTCTGCATGTGGCCAGCCAGTTTTCCCATCACCATTTACTGAGCAGGTTCTCCTCTCCCCAGTGGTTATTGTTGGAGACTTTGTCAAAGATGAGTTGATTAAGAAATTGAAGGTTTTTTACAGGCATGCACCAAAACACCTGGCTAATAAAAATAAAGAGATTGAGGTTTTTTATTATATATTTTCAAAAAGCTAGAACAAATTTTTAATATTCCTAACACAAAGAAATGAGAAATATTTTAGTGATGAATATGCTAATTGTTTTGATTTAATTATTACACATTGTATACATGTACTCAAATATCACACTGTATTTCATAAATATGAACAATTGTTGTTAATTAAAAATAATAATGATGCCTCCCGCCCCGGCGCTCCCGCCTCCTGCCCCGGCACTCCCGGCGCCCCGGCGCTCCCGGCGCCCCGGTGCTCGGCCCGCGCAGCTCATCACAACCGGGCCCGAGAGGAGATCCACACAAATCGGCTTCAAGGAAGATCTGCAGGGATTGCTGCCAAATCTCCTGTGTCTGAGATTGTGCTGCTGGCTCGCGTGGGGCTTCTGTTGCCTGCTCGGAGGCAGGCAGCCATCTTGTTCCTGTCCGGCCCCACCCCTCTGGGGCGAGCAGATGAGATAGCACCACCTGCTGGCGACTCAAGGTAACAACACCGAAACGGGAGAAATAAGCCTGATAAAGACATAGACCAAACTGCTGAAGGAAAGTTGACCTGAACTGTCCTTCACAGCAGATCAGGGCAATTGACTCTAACTGCAAACTAATTCACCGGCTTGAAAAGAAAACTACAAATCAGACCTGAAAGGACATTGGACTTAAACAAAAGGTCTCAGAGTGTGCTTCATTGATTCTATTAGTTTAATGACTTAATTCTATTCCTACAGTATTGTTCCCCTTTTTTCTCTTTTCCTTTTCCTTTTCTTCTCTTTTCTTCTGTCTGTAAACCATGTCTTTATATAGAGGAACAGCACACCAATAAGGTGGTTGGATAGCGGGTATGTTAGCATCACAATATGTTTTATTTGTGGTTGTATGAGAGTTGGTTCGACTGTAGCTGTGGTCCATCGTTTTTAGCTGTTTCAGTATAGACCTCTCTCTCTATTTGTTGGCACACTCGTTAGTTTCCTCCCTTACTTCTCTATCTCTCCACTCCCCTCTTCAACCCACTATCTGCTCCATTCTCTCCCCCCTGCTAACCACATTTTATTTCAGGGAGTAAACCTACAGCCCCACTGCACGGACAGACTCCAGGGCAGTGGGAAGTGGGTTCCACATTATCCACATGCCTGTCAGCGAACACCAGGACCTGCAGACAGATTTTGAATCACAGCGCTCCCCTTAAATACATCTCAAAACTGCAAAAAGGACCACCTCCAACCTACAGTGCAACTTCAAAATTGAACAAAGTAAGACGACATACATAAAGAATGGGAGATTGAATGAACAGAAGTAAAACCAGTCCCTTTACCCCTGAAAAACAAAATTAAAGAAGACGGTGACGTGGAGGGAAGGAAGAAGTAGGGAAGTGGAAAAACCGCACAAATGAAGAAAAACCAAAAGAAGAATATAGGTCTTACATAGACCCCTGGGAGATCAGACAATGAGAAAACAGATTCTAGAACTCAGACAATGAAGAGTCCCCAGAATGACTGGCTACATGCAACAAACCCAGACATCAAAACATTAATGGAGAGAATTAAAAAAATTGAGGAGAGACAAGAGGAAAAGAGGAAGGAGCTGTTGTCCGAAATGACAGCAGTAAAGAATACTGTGATGGAAATCAACAACAGACTAATAAGCATGGAAAGCAGAATCAGCCAAGCAGAAGAAAGAATCTCAGAGCTCGAAGACCAAAACACAGAACTAACCCAAACTGTCAAAAGCATAGAAAAGAAGCTCAAAAAGACAGAACAAAACCTGCAAGAGATGAATGATCACTTCAAGAGACCAAACCTGAGAATAATTGGGCTTCCTGAGGCAGAAAGAGAAACAGAAGCCACACTGGAACAAACATTCCATGAAATCATTCAAGAAAACTTCCCTCATCTCAGTAAAGATGAAAAAATTCAAACACAAGAGATTCAGAGAACCCCTGCAAGACAACAAACGAGAAGACCAACTCCCAGACACATAATAATTCGCCTAAACAAAGTAGCTATGAAAGGAAAAATCCTAAAGGCAGCAAGAGAAAAAGTCCAGACTACCTACCAGGGAAAACCAATCCGAATAGCAGCAGATTTATCCACAGAAACCCTTCAGGCCAGGAGAGCCTGGAGCCCTATCTTCAAAGTACTAAAAGAGAAACAATTTCAACCAAGAATAACCTACCCAGCTAAACTAAGCTTCATTAGTGAGGGAGAATTAAAATCTTTTCCAGACATCCAATCCCTAAGAACCTACGCTGCCACCAGACCACCGCTACAAGAAACACTCAAGAAAGTACTGAACACAGAAGAAAAAGAAAAAAGAACATCAGCATTCTTCACAAGAGTACAGGCAAAAGATTAAAAACACACCTGAACCAACTCCAAAACCCAAAGAAAGACAACAAACAGTAACAACTCTGTAAGAACCTTATGACAGGGATCAACTCTTGCATTTAAATTATTAGCCTAAATGTGAATGGACTAAATGCACCACTGAAAAGACATAGATTGGCAAAATGGATAAAATATCATCAGGCAACAATCTATTGCCTTCAAGAGACTCACCTCACTAGAAAGGACACCCACAGACTCAAGGTAAGAGGATGGGAAACAATCTTTCAGGCGAACGGAATACAAAAGAAAGGAGAAGTAGCCATCTTAATTTCAGACAAAATATCCTTCAAACTATTAAAAATCAAAAAAGATACAGAAGGTCACTACATAATGATAAAAGGTTCAATCCATCAACAAGAAATATCTATCCTAAACATATATGCACCCAACATAGGTGCACGAACCTTCATAAAGCAACTTCTTGGAAAACTAAAGAAAGATATTGACTCTACCACTATCATAACTGGGGACTTTAATACCCCACTCACAACCCTAGACAGATCATCAGGACAAAAATTCAGCAAGGGGATCCGGAACCTCAATGTGACCTTGGACCAAATGGACTTAATTGATACTTACAGAACACTCCATCCAAAGACCACAGAATACACATTTTACTCATCACCACATGGAACATATTCTAAGATCGACCACATACTCGGCCATAAATCAAGTATAAGCAAATTTAAAAGGACCGAAATTCTACCAAACACCTTCTCGGACCACAGTGGAATAAAAATAAATATTGACACCAACAAAGTCCCCCCAAAACCCACAAAGACATGGACACTAAACAGCATGATGCTAAACAACTCCTGGGTCAATGACGAAATCAAAACAGGGATCAAAAAATACCTGGAAACAAATTAAAATGAAGAAACATCTTACCAAAATCTCTGGGATGCCCTGAAAGCTGTAGTAAGAGGGGAATTTATATCCCTACAAACACACATGAAGAAAATGGAAGGAACAGAAATTCACAATCTAACAAGCCACCTAAAGAAGCTGGAAAAGCAAGACCACAAAAACCCTAATTTCAGCAGAAGAATCCAGATAACCAAAATAAAAGTCCAAATCCAGGACATAGAAGACAAAAAGATAATTGAAAAAATCAATGAAACAAAAAGCTGGTTCTTCGAAAGAATAAACAAGATCGATGGTCCCCTAGCTAGACTGACCAAGAAAAAATGAGAAAAAAACAAATAAGCATAATCAGAAACACAAAAGATGAAGTCACATCTGACCCTGAAGAAATACAAAAGATCATTAGAGACTACTATGTACACTTGTATGGAAACAAACTTGAAAGCCACAAGGAAATGGAGGACTTTCTGACATCACACAATCTACCTAGGTTGGAACAAGAAGAAATTGAGACCCTAAATAGACCAATTACAATCAAGGAAATCGACTACGTAATAAGAAAACTTCCTACAAAAAAAAGCCCTGGTCCAGATGGCTTTCCAGCAGAATTCTACAAGACATTCAAGGAGGAGCTGATACCAATCCTACTGAAGGTATTCCAGGCGATAGAAAAAGATGGAACTCTCCCCAAATCATTTTATGAAGCCAACATCACACTGATACCCAAGCCAGGTAAAGATCCAACAAAGAAAGAGAACTACAGGCCAATATCTTTGATGAACATAGATGCTAAAATTCTCAACAAAATCCTAGCAAACAGGATTCAACAATACATCTCAAAAATCATTCACCATGACCAAGTAGGCTTCATTCCTGGCATGCAAGGCTGGTTCAACATTCGTAAAACCATAAATGTAATTAAATACATCAACAGATGTCAAAACAAAAACCACATGATCATATCATTAGATGCAGAAAAAGCTTTTGATAAAATCCAGCACCCCTTCTTGATAAAAACCCTTGAACATCTAGGCATACGGGGAACATACCTCAAAATAATAAAAGCCATCTACGAGAAACCTACAGCCTGCATACTCCTAAATGGACAAAAATTGGAACCAATTCCCCTGAAAACTGGAACTAGACAAGGATGCCCACTCTCTCCCCTCCTGTTCAACATAGTATTGGAAGTCCTGGCTAGAGCAATCAGAGAAGACGAGGCAATCAGAGGTATTCAAATAGGAAAAGAGGAAGTCAAGTTATCTCTCTATGCAGATGATATGATGGTGTACCTTGAAAACCCAAGAGAATCTGTTAAAGGCCTCCTTACATTGATAAAGGCCTTTGGCAAAGTCTCAGGATACAAAATAAATGTACAAAAGACAATCGCATTTCTCTACACCAATAATAAACAAACAGAAACCCAAATAAAAAACACAATTCCATTCACAATAGCCACAAAAAAAATGAAATACCTTGGCATCTTCCTAACCAGAGACGTGAAAGACCTTTACAATGCAAATTACAAAACACTGCTCAAAGAAATCAAAGCTGACATGAACAAGTGGAAAAATATCCCATGCTCATGGATCGGAAGAATCAACATTGTGAAGATGTCCATCTTACCTAAGGCAATCTACAAATTCAATGCAATACCCATTAAATTACCAATAACATTCTTCTCTGACCTAGAAAAAACAACACAGGAATTCATATGGAAACACAAACGTCCAAGAATAGCCAGAACAATCCTCAGCAAAAAAAACAAAGCAGGTGGTATCACAATACCAGACTTCAAACTTTACTATAAAGCTACAATCATCAAAACAGCTTGGTACTGGTACAAGAACAGGCATATAGATCAATGGAACAGAATTGAGATTCCAGAAGCAAAACCTCAATTCCTCAACCAACTCATCTTCGACAAAGCCCCCACCACCTACCAATGGGGTGAGGAGAACCTATTCAGTAAATGGTGCTGGGAAAACTGGTTGACCACATGTAGAAGATTGAAACAGGACCCCTATCTATCCCCATGCACAAAGGTTAACTCCAAATGGATCAGAGACCTAAATGTAAAACCTCAAACCATAAGAACATTAGAAAAGGAAGGAAATACTCTCATGGAAATCGGAACGGGCATCCAATTCCTGTACAAAACCCGAAACCCACAGGACTTAAGAGAGAAGATAGACAAATGGGACCTTATTAAACTGACAAGCTTCTGCAAAGCCAAAGAAACCACCAAGAGAGTAGGGAGACAGCCTACAGACTGGGAAAAAGTATTTGCCAACTCTAGGTCTGACAAAGGCTTAACATCCTGGATCTACAAGGAACTGAAACGTACTGAAAAGAAGAAAACAAACAACCCCATTATAAAATGGGCAAAAGATATGAACAGACACTTCACAAAAGAAGACATTCGAGCAGCCAACAAACACATGAAGAAATGCTCAACCTCACTAATCATCAGGGAGATGCAAATCAAAACCACACTGAGATATCACCTAACTCCAGTCAGAATGGCAATTATCAACAACTCAAAAAATAACAGCTGCTGGAGAGGCTGTGGTGAAAAGGGAACACTTCTACACTGTTGGTGGGAGTGTAAGCTAGTGCAACCTCTGTGGAAAGCAGTGTGGCGATTCCTGAAAGCTCTAAATATTGACCTTCCTTATGACTCTGCAATCCCCCTACTGGGAATATACCCTGAAGAACACAAATCACTCTATAAAAAAGATACCTGTACACATATGTTTATCGCAGCGTTATTCACAATAGCAAGAACCTGGAAACAACCATGCTGCCCATCAAAAGAGGACTGGATTAAAAAAATGTGGTACATATACACGATGGAATACTACGCAGCCATGAAAAAGAACAAAATCATGGATTTCGCAGCTACCTGGATGGAACTAGAGTCTATAATACTGAGTGACCTCTCACAGAAACAAAGATCAGAATATCACATGTTTTCACTCATATAATGGACCTTGAACATCCAATGTAATACTATAAGAAAATGACTGATGGTACTGGGAAATTATGGGGGGGGATGGGATTAACAGTAGCTAATATCTATCTGGGACAGGGAAAACACCTCTTATCAATAGGGTGCCTGAATGAAACGTAATTGTACACCTAACCCTTAACTGTACCCTACAAAACGATAATAAAAAATACTGATTATAAAAAAAAAAAAAAAATGAATGCAAAAAAAATCCAAAAGGCAAAAGCAGATAAGCTGAAATACAGGAGTGGAGGACAAATCACAGTGCAATATATATATGTATGTATATGTATACATGTATATATATACACACAACAGATAATTCTAAATATAGTCATTGCTTTTTAAGCATTTCCCCCTAAGATAACATAATCTTAACAATATTCTGTGGAAAAATTTGAAGACCCACCTATAATCTCAAAATGGTTTTTAAAAAACAAGATAAGTTCACTTTTTTCTATGTATAGTTTGGGGTGTTTTTGTTTCATTCAAAGACTTATCATTTTTTAAAAATGTTTTTAAAACACTACTGACAGATGACCTGAAAGGCCTGCATCTTTGCAGCAAGGGGAAATTTTTTCCTTGGGAATTATAATATTCATGCTAGGATCATATATTGCTCACCTAATTTCCTGAAAATTTCAAGCTCTGAATCTTACTTTGCGATGCAGTCACCTACACTATGACTGCTTTATAATTAATCAGTAATGCAAGGGTGACTGATTTTATGTACTTGTTGATTTTAATATGGTAAAAGGTTTCTATTTCAGATTTCAGATTTGTAAATCAAATAATGCACTTCTTTGAGAGAGGAGGAAGAATTTTATTCAAAAGAATGAAAGTTAATCTGTAGTTTTATTTACATGCTAGCAAATTAGAATTTGATCTATCAATCATCTTTCTATATAGAAATTATAGTCTGTAGCTGACATCCAGACTAAGGCTGGAAATTCTTACCTTAGGTGGTTAGAAATGTCCAATGACTGTAATAGAGAGTGATTTCATAGTCCTATTAAGGAAGAGCCATGAAAAAAATACTACTGTATGATCAAACACAAGATCGATGTCATTATGCAGCAAATCATTTGAAAATTAGTTAATCAACAAACTATGGTTCAGGATTTTCTCTTTGTAGCCATGTTTAATAAGTTAGAGAAAATTTTTACGATTGTAATAGGTGGGGAATTTATAATAAGGATGTAAGGAATTAGTTTATTGGACTCACAAATTGCATTGTCAAGATTAGAAATAAGAATTTATGCTTGGTTGGCTTAATTTCTACTCTTTTGGCCTTTACCATAATCAGTCAATTATAGATAACTATGCCAATTTGTTTTCAAAGCTGTTCTATTAGAAAATCCCTTATGCTAGGAAAAGAAACTATATTTGTACTATTATCTGGAGACTGGCCAGTCACTTGAAAACTTGATCTGCTACTTGTCTTGCTATCTTTTATTTCCTAAATATTGTCAGTTTTTCCTGTCCCTTTATCTTTTGGCTAAAATGGAGAATTAATGTGGTATTTTGCAGGCTTCCACTGGTATCTGCCTCTCCTGTTCATGAGTTTTCCTTCGCCATACAATTTTGATGTCTTCTGGTAGCATGTCGAAAAAAACATGAAAGACATAGACTGGGTTATTCATTATATGTAAAAATAAAAATGGCAATGGTGTGATTATCTTCATTATTGGATCCCTCCCTCCTTTCTCCTCCCTGATTTTCCCTTTCCTGCTGTGCCTTTCTTTGTGGAACACATGAAACACATTGAGCTCAATGTCAGGGATTCCAGAGGCCCCACTATACAGGCCCATTTTGGAGTGGTGAAAATCATGTTTTTCTTTCTTGTGCTCTCTGCTGTGTAACAATTTGCCATGTTCATGACTTTGGTGTGTGTGTGTGGTTTTTTTTTTCTACAGAAACACTTGGTTGTGATATGTGACGATAAGATACAAATTTTATATCTTTGGGGCCATTCATATGTTTTGATTTTTGGAAACAGTCAAATGAGGAAAGTCTTTGAGGATTTTTTGTCATCTGAAGTGTGACCTGAAAGAAGAAGCAATTTCAACTCATAGGCAGGCCTGCGAGAGATGTCAGCAGGGAGTCTTTGTGGACTCTTCCTTGCTTCATTGAATCCTTCCTTTTGTATAATGTATGTGCTATGTCACCGAGTATTATTTAAATTCTTTCTAGACCCAGACAAACCTCTAAAAAAATTTGTCAGTTAAAAATTAGTTTAAAAAAATTAAAGAGGAACTATCACCTTTGCTAACAGCTATTACTTTGTATATTTAAAAAGAGCTGTGAATATGCACTCACACAGATCTACAGAAGATGAATGTTGCTAGAAATTAAAAACAAGTCAGCAAAATAGGATGAGTGTGTACAAGATTTAACAGAGAAAAAGGTCAATAGAAAAAATAATTCAACAATTGAAAATCACTAATTGTTAATACTGAGTCATTTATAAAAGTCAGAATGCTAGAATCTGTCAGTGTTTTCTGGAATTAGGAAGTCAGTATGGATCTACAAGTAAACTGTCATTCGGAGATTCATAGCACATATTAATGTGCTATTATCTAAAACTGTTTATTTCCTCTAGGTAGCAACTTTGTCTCTGTAATCTTATGTTTTTATCCATTTATTTCATGTTTTAGTAATCTGTTACAATAAATTGTACCTGTAAATGCTTTTGCTATGGATGTAACTGCAAATATTAGTCTAGGATTTGTGGAAGCTATTAAAACGCTTTCATAACAGCCCTACAACTACTAGAAATTTGATTATAATAGCATACAAGAAAGGTGGAGTTATTATATCTGAATTCATAACAAAATATTCCACAGAGAAGTGGTATGGATAAGTGTATATTGTCATATACTGATAATTACTGAAAATAAGTGATGAGTACATCAGGTTTATTGTATCTTTTTTCTACCTTTGCATATGTTTGAATTGTTATAATAAAAAGTTCAAATAAATTATTAAAAGATAAATGCTTCTCGTTTATTTAACTTTTCTGCCACAAAATATTGATATGAAAGAGAAAAAATATGATAAGAGGCCAATAAAGCAATTAATTTCCTGGAAATGTTTGTTTTATAACTGATGCCTGGGAAGCTAAAAGTAGAAAATTACCTTAAAGCTGTTTTTACCGTATCTATCTATCCCAACCCCCAACCCCTACCCAAAACCTCACCTTAAGGAGTCCTCTAGCGAAAAGTAGAACAACGCTGCTAATATAGACAAGACAACCATACTGCACACAAAAATTTGCCACTTTCATACGCCACCCTCCCAAGACGAGGATATCATAGGAAAGGTGGTGAGATTTCTAATTTGTTTCAAATGGTACTATTAGTTTCTGAGTTGAGAAGGTAGCACTTGGTAGGAATTTTCATATATGTTGAAGATTTTTATTCTCCAGGAAGCACCTGCCTGTCTCTTGATAACTAAGGGCTTCCCACAACAAATAGCCGTGTGTATAAAGCTGAGTCTTCATTGTAAAGTTTGAGAGAGAGAACAGAGAGATGAGAGGGGTGGAGAGAGGATACCTGATTTTTTGAGCTACGCTAGAATCAGTTTGTTCAACAGCTGAAGTCTCCTAGAAATATACCATGGAAATCTTCCTTTATTATATTAATGACTCTGTTAATAAGTGTAAATATGACATATTTGAAAATCTTTTGACATATACTCTTAATAAACAAGTAAGGGAATGTTTCTTTTGCCTGATAACACTTACTTGATAGTCCCCCACTTATTTATTCACTTTTTATTTATATCTGTATAGATATATGGATTCATATTTTATTAAATGCATTAGCTATTACTATCATTAGGTTAGTGCTCAAATTATTCCAGATTTGCCAAGTAAGAGCCACTTCAACTTTGCTCCTGTATTCTTTTGGTATATCCCCATTATTCTTTTATGTTTTCTTACAATCCAGCATAACAAAATATTTCAGACATTTTTGTACTTACCCTAATGTAGTCCTGAATTCACTATTTCTCTGAGAAATACTGGTTTCTTTTGGTGGGGAATGGTACAGACTGAGTTTACCTAATCTGAAAACTTAAAATTCAAAATGCTCCATAATTCAAAACTTTTGAGCACAAACATTATGTTCAAAGGAAATACTCATTAGAGCATTTGAATTCTGTATTTTTAAATTGGAGATGCTCAACTTGTATTTTCAAACCAAGATCTGGTTTTATATATATATATATATCAACCCACACATCTGACATCTGTCTGTCTGTCTCTGTCTTCCTTTCTCTGTCTCTTTCTCTCTCTTTCTCTCTCTGTGTCTCTCTTTTTCTGTCTCTTTCCACAAACACACACACATATTTATATTTATATTTATTTATAGTTGTATTTATAGATAGTGGGTTTATGCTGATATCTCTAGTTCCAATTCAAAACTATAGACTTCATTCTTTCCATGCTGCAAGTACTGTCTCTAACAGTGAAAAACATGACTCCCACCTTTTTAGAGTATTTGGTCATTTGTTCAATTCAAAAATAAATTAACAGCAGTTTCAGATGTGTTCACTCATACTACTTCAAGCAAGAAAACAATAAAGACACCCTACTAAGTACAGCCCAATACTATATGCCTATAGGAATGGGAAAAGAATCTGAAATATTTTGTTGAGGTGGATTGTAAGAGAATCATGGGGATGTGTCAAAAGGACACAGGAGTCAACTTGAAGTCTATATGAGAGCAGAGTCAAAATACTGTG
>JAPVLO010002730.1:0-29966 GCA_027257055.1 Cephalopachus bancanus | reverse complement strand
GCGTTTCTGTGAATAAATCTGCTGCTATTCTGATTGGTCTTCCCAGGTTGGCAGTCTGACCTTTTTCTCTTGCTACCATTGAAACCAGTGACTGCTAAGAAAAAGTAGTAAATGGGGATTTATATCTTTCAGTTGATTGGGCATAGTCTGCAGGGAAGTCAGGGATTCCCTGAAGGTACTTACTGGGAATATATAGCAGATAAGGGGATTCTCTGGAATGTGCTCAAGAATATATCTCTCAGTTTATTGGGCATGGTCTGAAGGGAAGTTAAGGATTCTTTGAAGTTTCTTACTGGGAGTGCTTAGGAGATAAAGGGAAGCACACTTTTTATTAGCTCTCAGAAATATTGTTCAGGAATGTCCAGGAGTGCTTGAACAATTGCTACTTCCTTCTCTAGGGCCTGTGGCAATATGGGCAGTGGGTCTCTGCTTGATGGGACAATTTGGCAACCACGAAAGGACCTTGGTAAAGGGATCTTCTGATAGAGACTTGCTAGCAGTTGCCAGAGGCACTTTGTGCTCTGGAGACTCTCTGGAAAGGAGTTCTGCTGACCAGAACAAGCCTTTGATGAACTGGTGAGAAAGAGGCCTTGTCAGGTACATGCTTTTGTAAAGCAGATGCACTTCTTTGGCAAGCCAACCCTGGATATGCACAGGGGGGTGAGGGATGTTTCACCACTTGGGTTCTCTGGGCCCACTTTGTAGGTATTTGCAGAATGCCAAACCGACTTTTTACTGCTTTTGTTGGGATATTCTTTTGCTTGTACTTGAATTTGCTAAGAAAGATGGATGATTCATTATACTTTGATGGGACATGCCATAAATTAAAACTTGATTGGCATGCATTCCTTTTATGTTGTTTTATGTCTTTATAAGTGTTGATATTTCCCTTTGTTTGCATGGTAGTTATGTAGGCAGTGAAAAACCCCAGGGGAATAGGAACTCCACTCTTATGAATCAGAATCCAGTCGGGGTGGAAGATAAGAGTCACTCTTCCCTTCTGTCTATGCAAATAGACTCTGTTAGGTGACTGAGAGACTCGTGAAGATGTCAAGGATCAAGTTCCTTGACATGTAAGGGCCTCATAGGGACCTCTCCATTCTAGACATAAAGGACTCTGTGGGCTCTGGAAGGCCAATGGCTTGATCAGATGCTCAGAAGACTTGAATCCATGCCAGATTCCTGAAACAGTGATTGGAGGGTTGGAAACAGCTCAAGAGGCAGATCATCTGAAAGCTGGAAAGGGCTCCCAGGGTTCCTGAGGGCTTCCCATTCGAGGGTGTGCATAAGGACTGGTCACCTGGCACCCCGGGGCCCCTTGAGTGCTCTCAGCACCATGAGGGAAAACAGACATGTAAGAGGCAGGGAGATGACTAGCGGTGTCACAACTGATAGGATCTCCCTTTGCAAGAAGCATATTTTGACCCAGAACACCCAGTGCTGTCCAGAGATAGGTACTA
Source organism: Cephalopachus bancanus (assembly GCA_027257055.1). Classification (NCBI taxonomy): domain Eukaryota; kingdom Metazoa; phylum Chordata; class Mammalia; order Primates; family Tarsiidae; genus Cephalopachus; species Cephalopachus bancanus. The sequence continues at coordinate 28,506 of JAPVLO010002730.1, read as the reverse complement.
CTTGCCAGTTCTACCTCATGTCTACACGATTCTCTAATGTAAACCTACACTGACTGGTTTTCTTTGTGTTGTCAAAGATGTGCAAAAAGGCGCCTGCTGTGTGTGTATAATGCTACCAGTTTTCTTGAATTCTTTCCCGGGACCTCCCCCTCTCCTTTCCTTAGCCTGGGTTCTCCTTCATGGATTCTGAGGGAGTTCATCCTAATCCACCTGTAAAGGAACCTAGAAATCTCTCTTATATGCTACTTTGCCTTTTGTCAACTCCAAACAATTTGATACTAACCTTGGAGGAAACCATTTTGCAATCTTTTTTTATCAATATTTTTTATTATGATATTGTGGGGTACAGGTAAGGGTTAGGTATACAAATATGCTTTGTTCAGGCACCCTTGTTGATAAGGGATGTCTCCCCATCCCCAGACAGATATTTCCTACCGTTAGTCCCGTCTCCCTTCCCCTCCCTCCCATAGTTTCCCACCATTGTCAGTCATTTTCTTATAGTATTACATTGGATGTTAAAGGTCCACTATATGAGTGAGAACATGTGATACTCAGATCTTTGTTTCTTTGAGAGATCACTCAGTGTTATAGACTCTACTTCCATCCAGGTTGCTGCAAAATTCACGATTTTGTTCTTTTTTATAGCTGCGTGGTATTTCATCATGTATATGTACCACATTTTTAAATCCAGTCCTCTTTTGATGGACAGAAAGGTTGCTTCCAGGTTCTTTCAATTGTGAACAGTGCTACGATAAACATACGTGTGCAGGTATCTTTTTCATAGAGTGATTTGAGTTCTTCAGGGTATATTCCCAGTAGAGAGATTGTGGGGTCATATGGGAGGTCAATATTTAGAACTTTTAGGAATCACCATACTGTTTTCCACAGAGGTTGCACTAGTATGCACTCCCACCAACAGTGTAGAAGTGTTCTCTTATTGCCACAAAGTCTCCAGCAACTGTTATTTTTGAGTTATAGATAATTGCCATTCTGACTGGAGTTAGGTGATATCTCAGTGTGGTTTTGATTTGCATCTCCCTGATGATTAGTGAGGTTGAATATTTTTTCATGTGTCTCTTGGCTGCTTGGATGTCTTCCTTTGAGAATTGTCTGTTCATATCTTTTGCCCATTTTATAATGGGGTTGTTTGTTTTTCCTTTTCAGCACATTTGAGTTCCTTGTAGATCCAAGATGTTAAGCCTTTGTCAGACCTGGAATTGGCAAACACTTTTTCCCAGTCTGTAGGCTGCCTCCCTGCTCTCTTGATGGTTTCTTTGGCTTTGCAGAAGCTTGTCAGTTTAATGAGGTCCCACTTGTCTATGTTATCTCTTATGGCCTGTGGGTTTCAAGTTTTGTTCAGGAATTGAATGCCAGTTCCAATTTCCATGAGGGTATGTCCTTCATTTTCTAAGGTTCTTATGGTTTGAGTTTTTGCATTTAGGTCTAACATCCATTTAGAGTTAATTTTTGTGTATGGAGATGGATAGGGGTCCTGTTTCAATCTTCTGCATGTGGTCAGACAGTTTTCCCAGCACCATTTATTGAATAGGTTCTCCTCTCCCCAGTGGTAGGTGGTGGAGGCTTTGTCAAAGATGAGTTGGTTGAGAAATTGAGGTTTTGCTTCTAGAATCTCAATTCTATTCCATTGGTCTATATGCCTGTTCCTGTACCAATACCAAGCAATTTTCATTATTGTAGCTTTATAGTAAAGTTTGAAGTCTGGTAATGTGATACCACCTGCTTTTTTTTTTTTTCCTGAGGATTGTTTTGACTATTCTTGGTTGTTTGTGTTTCCATATGAATTCCTGTGTTGTTTTTTCCAGGTCTGAGAAGAATGTTGCTGGTAATTTGATGGGTATTGCATTAAATCTGTAGATTGCCTTAGGTAAGATGGACATCTTCACAATGTTGATTCTTCCAATCCATGAGCATGGGATATTTTTCCACTTGTTTGTGTCATCTTTGATTTATTTGAGCAGTGTTTCATTGTTTTCATTGTAAAGGTCTTTCACATTTCTGATTAGGAAGATACCAAGGTATTTCTTTTTTTGTGTGGCTATTGTGAATGGAATTGTGCTTTTTATTTGGGTTTCTGTTTGTTTATCATTGGTGTAAAGAAATGCGATTTTCTTTTGCACATTTCTTTTATATCCTGAGACTTTGCCAAGGTCCTTTATCAGTGTAAGGACGTTTTTGACAGATTCTCTTGGGTTTTCAAGGTACACGATCATGTCATCTGCAAAGAGAGATAGGTTGACTTTCTCTCTTCCTATTTGAATACCACTGATTGCCTTCTCTTTTCTTACTGCTCTAGCCAGGACTTCCAATACTATATTGGACAGGAGGGGTGAGAGTGGGCATCCTTGTCTTGTTCCAGTTTTCAGGGGAAATGGTTCCAGTTTTTGGCTGTTTAGGAGTATACTGGCTGTGGGTTTCGCGTGGATGGCTTTTACTATTTTGAGGTATGTTCCCTGTATGCCTAGATGTTCGAGGGTTTTTATCAAGAAGGAGTGCTGGATTTTACGAAAAGCTTTTTCTGCATCTAATTATATAATCAAGTGGTTTTCGTTTTGACATCTGTTGATGTATTTAATTACATTTATGGTTTTACAAATGTTGAACCAGCCTTCCATCACAGGAATGAAGACTACTTGGTCATAATGGATGATTTTTGAGAAGTGTTGTTGAATTCGGTTCGCTAGGATCTTGTTGAGAATTTTAGCATCTATGTTCATCAAAGATATTGGCCTGTAGTTCTCTTTCTTTGTTGGGTCTTTACCTGGCTTAGGTATCAATGTAATGTTAGCTTCGTAAAATGATTTGGGGAGAGTTTCATTTTTCTCAATCACCTGGAATACCTTCAGTAGGATTGGTATAAGCTTCTCCTTAAATGTCTTGTAGAATTCTGCTGGAAAGTCATCTGCTCCAGTGCTTTTTTATGTAGATAGTTTTTTAATTCTGTATTCAATTTCCTTGATTGTTATTGGTCTCCTTAGGGTTGCAATTTCTTCTTGTTTCAACCAAGGCAGGTTGTGTGATGACAGAAAGTCCTCCATTTCGTTAAGGTTTTCAATTTTGTTTCCATACAAGTGTACACAGTAGTCTCTAATGATCTTTTGTATTTTTTCAGGATCAGATGTGACTCCATCTTTTGTGTTTCTGGTTGTATTTATTTGGGTTTTTTGTCTCTTTTTCTTGGTCAGTCTAGCTAGGGGATCATCAGTCTTTTTTATCCTTTCAAAGAACCAGCTTTTTGTTTCATTGATTGTTTTGTATTATCTTTTTGTCTTCTATGTCCTGGATTTGGGCTTTTATTTTGGTGATCTGGATTCTTCTGCTGAAATTAGGGTTTTTGTAGTCTTGCTTTTCTACCGTTTTTAAATGGCCTCTTAGGTTGTTAATTTGTGATTCTTTCATTTTCTTCATGTGTGTTTGTAGGGATATAAATTCCCCTCTTACTATAGCTTTCATGGAGTCCCAGAGATTTTGGTAAGATGTTTCTTCATTTTCATTTGTTTCCAGGTAGCTTTTAATCTCTGTTTTGATTTCATCATTGATCCAGGAGTTGTTTAGCATCATGCTGTTTAGTGTCCATGTCTTTGTGGGTTGTGGGGGGACCTTGTTTGCATTAATGTTTATTTTTATTCCACTGTGGTCTGAGATGGTGCATGGTAAAATTTCAGTCCTTTTAAGTTTGCTTATGCTTGGTTTATGGCCAAGTATGTGGTCGATCTTAGCGTACGTTCCATGCGGGTATGAGTAGAATGTGTATTCTGTTGCCTTTGGATGGAGGGTTCTGCAGGTATCAATTAAGTCTATTTGATCAAGAGTCACGTTGAGGTTTCAGATCTCATTGCTGATTTTTTGTCCTGATGACCTGTCTAGGGTTGTGAGTTGGGTATTAAAGTCCCTAGCTATGATGGTATTGGAGTCGATATCTTTTTTTTATTTACCTAGGAACTGCTTTAAAAACGTTGGTGCTCCTATGTTGGGTGCATATATGTTTAGGATGGATGTTTCTTGTTAATTGATTGAACCTTTTATCATTATGTAGTGGCCTTCTGTATCTTTTCTAATTTTTGATAGCTTAAATGGTATTTTGTCTGAGATTAAGATCATGACTCCTCCTTTCATTTGTGTTCCATTCACCTGAAAATTTGTTTCCCATCCTCTTACTTTGAGTCTCTGAGAGTCCTTTCTAGTGAAGTGAGTCTCTTGAAGGCAATAGACTGTTGCCTGATGATATTTTATCCATTTTGCCATTCTATGTCTTTTCAGTGGTGCATTTAGTCCATTCACATTGAAACTAACTATTGAAATGTGAGAGTTGATCCCTATCATAATGTTCTACAGAGTTGTTCTTCCTGTTTGTGTGTTGTCTTTCTTTTGGTTTTAGAGTTGGATCATGTGTGTTTTTAATCTTTTGCCTGTACTCTTGTGAAGAACCTTGTTGTTCTTTTTTTCTTTTCTTCTGTGTTCAATACTTTCTTAAGTGTTTCTTGTAGAGGTGGTCTTGTGGCAGCGTAGGCTCTTAGGGATTGGATATCTGGGAAAGATTTCAATTCTCCCTCACTGATGAAACTTCGCTTGGCTGGGTAGGTTATTCTTGGTTGAAATTCTTTATCTTTTAGAACTTTGAAGATAGGGCTCCATGCTCTCCTAGCCTGGAGGGTTTCTGTAGATAAATCCGTTGCTATTCTAATTGGTCTTCCCTGGTACCTAGTCTGACCTTTTTCTTCTGCTGCCTTTAGGATTTTTTCTTTTATACCTACTTTGTTTAGGCGAATTATTATATGTCTGGGAGTTGGTCTTCTCATTTGTTGTCTTGCAGGTGTTCTCTGAATCTCTTGTGTTTGAATTTTTTCATCACTGATGAGATGAGGGAAGTTTTCTTGAATTATTTCATGAAATGTTTGTTCCAGTATGGACTCTGTTTCTCTCTCTGCCTCAGGAAGGCCAATTACTCTTAGGTTCAGTCTCTTGAAGTGATCATTCGTCTCTTGCAGGCTTTGTTCTGTTTTTTTGAGCTTCTTTTCTATGATTTTGTCAGTTTGGGTTAGTTCTGTGTTTTGGTCTTCGAGGTCTGAGATTCTTTCTTCTGCTTGGCTAATTCTGCTTTCCATGCTTATTAGTTTGTTATTTATTTCCATCACCATATTCTTTATTGCTGTTATTTCTGACATCAGCTCCTTCCTATTTTCCTCTTGTCTCTCCTCAATTTTTAAAATTTTCTCTATTAATGTCTTGATGTCTGGGTTTGTGGCATGTGACCAGTCATTCTGGGGACTCTTCATTGTTTGTGATCTGGAATCTGTTTTCTCAGTGTCTGATCTCCCAGGGTTCTGTGTGAGACCTATATTCTTCTTTTGGTTTTTCTTCATTTGTGCGTTTTTTTTCCCCCTCCCTACTTTTTCCTTCCCTCCCCATCACTGTTTTCTTTAATTCCATTATTCAGGGGTAGAGGGATTGCTTTTACTTTTGCTTGTTCAATATCCTATTCTTCTTTATGTATGCCCTCTTTGTTTAATTTTGGAGTTGCACTGTTGGTTGGGGGTAGTCCTTTTTGGAGTTTTGAAATTTACTTAAGGGGGGAGCTTTGATTCAAATCTATCTGCAGGTTCTGGTATTCGCTGACAGGTATATGTATAATCTGAAACCCACTTCCCACTGCCTTGGAATCTTTCCATGTAGTGGGGCTGTAGGTTTACTCCCTAAAATAAAATGTGGTTAGCAGAGGGAAGAGAATGGAGCAGACAGTGGAGGGAAGAGTGTGGTGGGGAGAGAGAGAAGTAAGGGGGGAAACAGACAAGTGTACCAACAAATGGAGAGAGAGCCCTAAACTGAAACAGATAAAAACAATAGACCATGGTTACAGACTAACCAACTCCCATACAAACAAAAAATAAAACATACAATGATGCTAACATACAAGGAAACCAACCACCTTATTGGTGTACTGTTCCTCTATACAAAGATATGGTTTACAGTGAGGAGAAAAGAGAATAAAAGGAAGAGGAAAAGAAAAAAAAGAAGGGAACAAAACGTAGGAATAGAATCAAGTCATTAAACTAACAGAACCAATCGAGCACACTCTGAGACTTTTTGTTTAAGTCCAATGTCCTTTCAGCTCTGGTTTCTAGCTGTCTTTTCAAGCTGTTAAATTAGTTCACAGTTAGGGTCAGTTGCCCCTGACCTGCTGTGAAAGACCGTTCAGATCACCCTCAGTTCACCACTCAAATCTGGGCTGTGTCTTTCAAACTTTTTCCTATTTTGGTGTTGTTACCTTGAATCACCAGCAGGTGGTGCTATCTCAGCTGCTTGCCCCTGAGGGGGTGGAGCTGGGCAGGAGTGGGGCAGAGGCAGGAGATGGTAGCCTGACTCAGGGCACGTGGGAGGAGACCCACAGCCAGCAGGACGTCTTGGTGGCAGCAGAGGTGGCAGCGATCCCAGCAGATCTTGCCTGCAGGAACTTCAAGGACTGAAGTCATGGATCGCCTCAGGTATGAGTGGTGGCATGCACTATGGCCGCCAGGGAGGCCGCAGCAGCACAAGCAGTTGCTGTGTCTGTGGCTGCAGTGGTTGTCCAGACAGCTGGGATTCCCCATCGGTGGCCAAGGTTGAGCTTTGTGTGAAGAGCAGGTTTCTGACGTTGGGATCTGCAGCCCCTGGGGGGAAAGCCAGAGACCCTCTGCATTCTCCTTTGCAGAGGGTTTCATAGACCAGGCTGCCCCATTGCCATCTTGCTGGAAGTCCCCATTTTACATTCCTATGTAAAATGGTCATGTGTTCTTGTTCTCAAGTGCTAGCAGTCAGCTTACTTAGGAGTAAGTCTGCTTCTAAAGGCTTAAGCCTTGCCTGAGATTGTGATCAACTGCCCTGTAGAACTTTAAACAGGCCTCTTAGAAGTGAGTAGTATGTTTCAAGATCCTATTCTAAAATTTAATGATAGATAACATCCCCGCTTGTATTGTAAGGTTTTCTTTATGATTTTATGTCAGCACTCTGTAGACGGAATTTTATTCAGTCAGGCTCTACCTACTCAGATTAAGAAGGAAAAGGAAGACACACTAATGATCCTATGTTATCTCATGTGCTATCTTCTAGCACTCACTGGGGTGCTGTAGGTGGAGGAGAGAAGGAGGGGAATCAGTTGCAAGGGCCTCCTGCTGATTTGACCTGGGTTCAGTTTTGGGAGCTCCCAGTTACTTCTACCCAGGCTACACCCCTCTATCTTGTAATCCCATTTATCCTATGCCTTCAAAGAAACCCAGTCCTCTGGAACCTCACAGAGTGGAACCGTATCATACCCTCCTCCTAAACCAATGAATCCATTATGAGAGGTCGCAAACGAAAAGACAGGAATTATACAGATTTACATCCCTTTTCTATAACAAATTTAGCACAATGCCAATTAAGATTAGGAAGCTTCTCAGAAAATCTCTCTCAATTTTTAAAGAGTTTCAAACTCTAACCCTCACCTTTTGATCTAACTTGGGGTGATGTTAACGTTATTTTCTCTACCTTCTGCACCCCAGAGAAGAAAGAGCACACAGATGCACGCTGACATAATGACTAAACAACAACCAGAGAGGTATGCAGCTGGAACAGAAGCTGTTCCTGGCACTGATCCCCAGTGTACTTGCAAATGGGGAAGGGCCAATAAGGCAAGAAAAAATCATATGCTTGTGTGTCAAGAAAGGCATAAAGAAACATATAGTAAAAACTATAGTTAATTATGCCAAGGTAAACTTAGTTAATTAACTATAGTTAATTATGCCAAGGTAAACAAAATCATGCAGGACCAAATGAAAATCCTGCTCTTTTCCAAGAAAGGTTAGTTAAAGCTACTAAGAAATATATTAAGCTGGGCTTGGTGGCTCAGTCTGTAATCCCATGCTTTGGGAGGCTGAGGTGAGTGGATTGCCTAAGCCTGTGGGTTTGAGACCCACCTTAGCAACTTGGCGAGACTTCATCTCTACAATAAATAAAAAATTAGCCAGGCATAGTAGTGTGCACCTGTAGTTCCAGCTACTTGGAAGGCTGAGGTGGAAGGATTGCCGGAGCTCAGCAGGTCGAGGCTGCGGTCGCTGGGAGCGTGCCACTGCACTCCAGCTTGAGTGACAGAGTGAGACTCTGACTCAAAAAAAAAAAAAAAAGGAAATATATTAATCTAGACATTAATGTGCTGGAAGAGCAAATCTTCCGAGGAATTTTTCCTCAGCCAATCAGCTCCAGATATCTGGAAGAAACTTCCAAAACTGGAGTTATAACTGCAAGCACTAAGCCTCCAATTAATAGAGGTGGTGTTTAAGGTTTTCAACAACTGAGATTGCAATTTAATAATTAGTAACAAGTCTTAACAAATTTGCCTGCTTGTAGTTGGAAATCAGTAGGAACAGATCATTTCACACCTACTTGGTCTGTTCACTGTAAAGGTTTTTATGGGCCTCTCAAATACATTGTTGAAAAGTCCTGAATTAAACCTCATTGGTTCATGGCCTTAAGATTTCTGGTATGGGAGATCCTATGTAGGCAGATACTGAAGTGAAGGGCAGTTTCAGGGTGGGATGGGAATGCTCACTTGAAAGAAGCCATCAGGGTTCCAAGGATGCCTGGCATCACTGTTTATAGCTTTATTAATTTCAGAATTTTTCCTTGAGGAAAGCAGTGCACAGGTGTTCAACGGCAAAATTCTGGGTGTTATTTTTTGTTTTGTTTCAGAATTTTCCCGTGAAGAACACAGCACACAGTGTTCAGAGGCAAAATTCTGGGTTTTCAAGGAACATGAACAAAAAATAGGTAATACTCAATCTATACCCTCAGACACCCCACTAGGACAGATTTTAAAGAATTGGAAAAAATTAAAATTATGCAGTTTAAAACCAAAAAAGTAATACATTATTGTAACCAATTTTGGACTCCATATAAGTTACCAGATAATGAGGTTTGGAAAAGAAACAAAACTCTTTGCTTTAATACCATCTTACAATTTAGCTTATTTTGAAGGCATGAAGGGAAATGATCAGAAGTTCCATATGTAGAGGAATTTTAAAATTTATTTCACTACTTTGCAAGCAAGATTATATCCCATGGGATATTATTATTTTTATTTTTGAGTTGGAGTCTCACTCTGTCACTCAGGCTGGAGTGCAGTGGCAAGCTCACAGCCACCGCAGCCTCAACCTGCTGGGCTCAGGTGATCCTTCCAACTCAGACTTCTAAGTAGCTTGAACCACAGGCATGTGCCACCACACCTGGTTAATTTTTTGATTTATTATAGTGACAAGGTCTCACTGTGTTGCTCAGGCTGGTCTCGAACCCCTGAACTCAGGCAGTTCTCTCACCTTAGCCTCCCAAAATGCTGGGATTACAGGCATGAGCCATCATGTCTGGTATCCTATGGGATATTAAATACCCAACTCCAGAGGCTTGACTCAGAACTGCAAATACCAAGCTCCCAACTACAGAAACTTCTGAAAAAAAAATTTTTTTTGAGTTGAACTCTCACTCTGTTGCCCAGACTGGAGTGCAGTGGTGGCTCCCGGCCACCACAGCCTCAACCTGCTGGGCTCTGGCTATCCTTCCACCACAGCCTTCCAAGTAGCTGGAATTACAGGCGCGCACTACCATGCCTGGCTAATTTTTTTAAAAATTTATTGTAGAGATGAGGTCTCGCCAAGTTGCCCAGGCAGGTCTCGAACCTGTGGGCTCAGGCAATCCACTCACCTTGGCCTCCCAAAGTGTGGGATTACAGGCTGAGCCACCAAGCCCGGCAACTTCTGAAATTTTTATCAGCTGAGACATTGAGGGAAAAAGAGACGGACTGCAGGATGAATACCAGCAAGACAAAAAGCAGGCAGACCTATTGGCAGTTGCCATTAATGGCAGAGCTTCAGCCACCCAAAAGAGACCTGTTAAGGATAGATCTGCTAAGGGGAATGGTATCTGCTGGTATGAACACAGTCAGTCTGGGCACTTGAAATGCAATTTTCCTCAATGGTCTAAACCCCTAAGACCTTGTCCAATATGCAGTGTAGAAGGTCACTGGAGGAGCTGGTGAGTCCTCTCCCAAATGGTAGGGGAAACACCTGTCTTGGTAATTGTGGCCACTGACTGAAGGGATCCAAGGGCCACGGTCCAGTCCAGTGTTCTGTTGCCAACACCCCAGAGGATCCCTGGGTCTGTATGGACACTGCTGAAGTCCAAATTCTTTTTTATTTTAAATTTATTTATTTTTATTTTAAAAATGTGGGGTATAATTCAGGGTCAGATATACACATGGTCATTGTACAGGTAAAGTTTGGGTCTCACTTTGGTCACCATTTCAACTAGTTTGAGATCAGGTGTCCTTATTGAAGTTGTGTCCCCTCCCCCACCACCCCCATCCTGGTTGTATCCCACTGCTGCCAATCCCTTTCTTAAAGTATTATGGTAATTGTTCAGGGTCCACTTATGAGTAAGAACATGTGGTACTCTGTTCTTTGTTTCTGTGATAGATCTCTGAGTATGATAGACTTTAAATCCATCCAAGGTGCTGTGAAGTTCATATGTTTCTCCTTCTTTATGGTTGCATAATATTCTATTGTGCATATATACCACATTTTTTTTTTATTCAGTAGGGGTCTTGTTTTAATCCTGTGCATGTGGTCAGCCAGTTTTCCTAATACCACTTACTGCATAAGTTCTCCTCTCCCCAGTGGTTGTTGGTGGAGGCTTTGTCAAAGAAGAGTTGGTTGAGAAATTGAGGTTTTGCTTCCGGAATCTCTATCCTGTTCTATTGGTCTATATGCTTGTTCTTGTACCAATACCAGACTGTTTTGATTATTGCAGCCTTATAGTAATGTTTAAAGTCTTGAGGTTTGATACCTCCTGCTTTGTTTCTTTTGCTGAGGATTGTTTTGGCTATTCATGGTTGTTTATGTTTCCATATGAATTTCTGTATTTTTATTTCCAGGTCTGAGAAGAATGATGTTGGTACTATGATGGGTATTACATTAAATCTGTAGATTGCCTTTGGTAGGATGGACACCTTAACAATGTTGATTCTTCCAATCCATGAGAATGGAATGTCTTTCCATGTGTTTGTGTCACCTTTGATTTCTTTGAGCAATGTTTTTTAGTTTTCAATGCAAATGTCTTTCACTTTTCTGGTTAGAAAAATGCTGAGGTATTTCATTTTTGTGCGTGTGTATGCGGCTATTGTGAATGAGATTGTGCTTTTTATTTGGTTCTCTGCCTGTCTGTTGTTGGTGTATAAGAATGTGACTGTCTTTTGCACATTTATTTTGTACTCTGAGAACTTTGCCAAAGTCCTTTATCAATGCAAGAAGGTTTTTGACAGATTCTCTGGGTTTTTGAGGTCTAAAAAATCATATCATCAGCAAAGAAAGATAACATGACTTCCTCTTTTCCTATTTGGATACCCCTGATCTCCTTTAATCAGGTGTGAATTTCAATCACCATATTCTAATCTTCCTTCCAAAGAAGAAATACAGGTAAGGATTATCCAACATGATAATGTTCTGTGCATTTCAAAATAGTTGCTTTCCCTGTGAGACAAAGTAATGATACAAGTTATCTTTGCTCATTCCTGCTTGTACCCCTGACTCTGTGATGAAATACAGCTCTTCTTTGTACATCTGGTAGAATTCAACTGTGAGGACATGAGGTCCTGAACTCTTTTTGGTGAATAATTTTTTATTTCTAATTAAATTTCATGACTCATTACTGGTCTCTTCATGATTTCCATTTCTTCCTGTTCCAGCTTTGGGAGGTTGTGTGATTCCAGGAATTTATCAATTTCCTCTAGATTATCTCATTTGCTCACATACAGATACTTATAGTGATTTCTGATGATCCTTTGTATTTCTTCTGGTTTGGACATGATGTCACTTTTTTTATTTCTCAGTGCATTTACTTGAATGTTTCCTTTCTTTATTTTTTTTGATTAATCAGGCCAAGGGTCTGTCAATCTTGTTTATCTCCTCTAAGAATCAGCTTTTCAACTTGCTGATTCTGTGTGTGTGTGTGTGTGTGTGTGTGTGTGTGTGTGTGTGTGTGTGTGTTTCAACTGTATTTATTACTGGATGCAATCATTCTTACTGCTAAGGCAATATTTATCCTGAAACTGCTTTCATTCAAGGTTGTTGGAGTTTATGCAGGATGAGATAAGAAAAGTATTATATTTTGTCATTCCATTCAGCCAGAGGTCACCAGGAACACACTTCTGATGCAACTCAGGTTTCTTGATGGAGAATGCACACTATAGAGAGAAATGAAATGCCTAAGTAAATAAGGTGTTTAAAAAAACCATCATATTTAAATTCGTGTCCATTTTCGGGAGAGTCTAGGGAGCCAGAACTGTGCTCTGGAAGGGCTGCTCTTGAGAAGTGAAGGTAATTCGATGATTGGGTCACCTTAATCATTCTTATCTAGAAAGAAAATCTAAGGTAAAGTTAAAGCTGTGATTTGTATAAAAGCATCAGTACTCATTTTAGCCAGGATGAAGAGATGTTTGGTCATTTTTGTGACCTGGACCATGCTCGTGATTTTATCTGAATTCAGACATAATTCTGGATTAATCTGATTTTCTTTTTCATGATTCATCATAGTCAGAGTGACCTTGTCTGATGTTAATAATCTGTGAGATTGTTTATATTCAACAGGAGAATGCCAAGACCTGTGTGTGAGTGCCAGTGCTACTTCTGTATCTCAAGAGATTTTTTTTCTCACCTTCAATGTTACTTTAAATTTAGCCAAAGCATCACATTGTACCCTATAAATATATGCAATCATTATTTGTTAATACAGAATTTAAAATTTTTAAAAACTACCCAAGAGAGGTTTTCCACAAAGCCTGCTAGAAATAAAGAACACAGCCTCTCAAATTTAATGGAATACCCATTTTATTTTAAGAGACTCTTAAATACATACACAAGCTCAAGATAGGGGCCTATGGTTCCCAGGAGAAGTTAAAATATCAAATTTAAGTAAGTAGATTTCATACACATATGAGATACAGCATAAATTAATGTATGCATGTATATAATATCTTCCATTTTCCAACTACTTTCTTGGAAACTCAATTGGCATATATAAACTTTTAGATGAAAAAAATCAAAGATACCTAGATTTAGAGTCAATAATACTCAGTGATCTATCACAGAAACAGAGAACTGAGTACAATTTTCCTAGTGAGACTATATCCTGAAGAACTCAAATACTCTATAAAAAAGATACCTGCACACATATGTTTATCATAGCATTGTTCACAATAGCAAGAACCTGGAAGCAACCATGCTGGCCATCAAAAGAGGAGTGGATTAAAAAATGTGGTACATATATACAATGGAATACTATGCAGCCATAAAAAAGAACAAAATCATGAATTTCACAGCAACCTGGATGGTACTAGAGTCGATAATACTGAGTGACCTCTTTCAAAAACAAAGATCCGAGTATCACATGTTCTCACTCATATAATGAACCTTGAACATCCAATGTAATACTATAAGAAAATGACTGACAGTAGTGGGAAACTATGGAGGGGTAGGGAGATGGGATTAACGGTAGCAAATATCTGTCTGGGGATGGGGAAGCACCTCTTATCAATAGGGTGCCTGAATGAAATGTATTTGTACACCTAACCCTTAGGGGTACCCCACAACATCATAATAAAAAATATTGATTATTGAAAAAAATTGGTTCACTTTGTGCAGTAACATACTCTAAATTATTATCGGTTTTTAAAAATTCTTGAAATCTGTGCATGTAAACCCTGTAACTTTGCTCACTTTCTTCAATATTGTATTGGCTATTTTGTCATTTTCATTTTAGTATAAATTTTGGAATCAGTTTGCCAACTTCCACAAAAGTTTTTTGTAATTGCTATTGAGCTTGTATTGACTCTATAGATCAATTTGGGGAAAATTGACCTCTTTATACTATTGAGACTTTCAAAACATAAAATAAACAAGATACATTTACAAAATATTTATATTTTCTCTATTATTTTTCAGCAGAGTTTTGTAGATATTTCTATTTCTTTAGACTTAATTTTAAGTATTTTAAATTCAATGTTATTATAAATGGGAATGAGGAATTGACTTTTCCTAGGGTCATAAAACAAACCACAGACAATTTTAAAGTATTGAAATCTTAAAGTGTCCTCTGACCACAATTAAACTAGAAATTAATTTTTAAAAAGATTACACTTATGAGTCAGAACATAATTCTACATTAAAGAGATTGGCAGTAGCGGATCACTGCCAGGGGCGGGAGGTTGCACGTAACATTAGTAAGGGTACCTGATCCCAAACAAGGTGATATGAGGTCCAATGTGAGGCCTAAACTTTACCTGCACAATGGCCATTTATGTACCTAACCCTGAACTGTACCCCATATCTTTAAAATAAAAACCAAATCAAATAAAAAATATGATAAAATTGAATAGCACAGTTCCAAATAATCCTTGGTCTAAAGAGAAATCTCAAGAAATTTTTAAAAAATACATTTACCTTAATGAAACAAAAATACAGCACATCAAAATTTATGGGACATTCATAAATCATTACAAAGTGGGAATGTATAGCATTAATTAGTTGTAATAGAAAAGAAGATAAATCAATAATGTAAGCTCTCACTTCATGAATGTAAGGAAAAAAGAAAGCAAAATAGACCCAAAGCAACGAGAATGAAGAAAATAATAAAGATGAGAGCAGAAGCCAAGAAAATTGAAAACAATGTAGAAAATTGATGAAATAAAGAACTGGTTTGTTGAAAAGATCAGTAGTGTACAAATTTTTAGCAAAACTGATAAAAACAAAGAGAAGACAAATTTTCAGTACCAGCAACAAAACAGGAGATATCACTATAAACTTTGCAGACACCAAAAGGATAATAAAGGAACACTGGAAACAACTCTATACACAGAAATTTGACAATTTATTTATTTATTTATTTTTATTTTTTTAATTAAACTTTTTTATTTTAATCAATATTTTTAAAAGATATCGTGGGGTACAGTTAAGGGTTAGGTATACAAATATGCTCTGTTCAGGCACCCTTGTTGATAAGAGGTATCTCCCCATCCCCAGACAGATATTTACTTCTGTTAATCTCCCTTCCTCTGCCCACCCATAGTTTCCCCACCACTGTCAGTCATTTTCTTATGAAATCTGACAATTTAGATGAAAGGAATCATCCTTTAAAAGGCACAAGCTATCACAAGACATACAACATGAAATGCATCATTTTAACAGCCTTTTAACTATTAAAGAAATTGAATGCAGAATTGAACATATCTTCTCAAAAATAAATTTACAAGCCCGGTTGGTTTCACTTGAGAATCTGCAAAATGTTTAAAGAGTAATTAACACCAATTCTGCACATTAACCATCAGAAAATAAAATAGGAGGGAATGCTTCCCAATTCATTTTATGAAATCAGAATTACACTGCTACCAAAACCATAAAAAGACAAACAACAAAGCATAAAACTGCAGACCAGTATCCCTGATATAAAAATCCCTAACAAAATACTTACAAATGGAATTCAGCAACATAAATAATAACACACAACAGTCACATAGGATTTATTGCAGAATGCAAGCCTGCCAGAATATTTCAAAAACCAATATCAGTGTAATTCACCACAGTAACAGGCTGAAGAAAAAAAAATCACATGATTGTATCAATTGATACTTAAAATTTAACATCCATTCATGATTTAAAAAATACACTCAGGAAAATAGGAATGGAGGAACTTTCTCAACCTGATAAAGACCATCTACAAAAAGCCCAGAACTAACATCATAAGTAATGGTGAAAAAGTGAATGCTTTCCACTTAAGATTGGGAACAGGAAAGGATGTCTCTTTTCACTACTCTTATCCAATGTATTGCTGGACATTCTACCCAGTGCAGTTAGTCAAGAAACAAAGATTTAACATTAATACAGATTAGAAAGGATGTAGTAAAACTGTCCCTATTTGCAGGTCACACAACCATCTATGTAAATCTCAAGGAATCTACATGAAACTCCTGGAACAAATAAGTGAGTTTATAGGAAGGCTGCAGAAGACAAGAACAGCATAGACAAATCAACTGTGTTTCTTGATACTAGCAATGAACATTACCACAAAAATAAACACAAGAACAGCACTTACAATTGCCCCAAAATGAAAAAGTTAGATATAAATAGAACAAAACATGCCCAGAATTCATATACTGAAAACTACAAAATGCTCATGGAAGAAATAAAATACTTAAATAAGTAAAGACAGGAAGACTCCCGAAGATGGTGACAGCATAGGTGGATCCGTGAGACTCTCCAAACACTTGCATGGCCCTGCCCACCTATCAGAGCCTCCACCTCGATTCCCATGATGACATAGTTAAACAGGAGACAAAACCCCTCCCCTATGCTGAACAGACTGAGACAACTAAGAGTTACAGATCTCCAAGTCAACAGGCTAGTTACCTGCAACAAAAACAGAGGGGAGAAGCAGGAGATGAGAGCTCAAGGGACTTTAGCCACTACAGGATGAGAGAAAAATCTACATAAATGAAGAAAAACCAAAAAGAAGAATATGGGTCTTTCCCAGACTCCTGGGAGGGCAGACACTGAGAAACTGACTTCAGAATGCAAACAATTAAGAGCCCCAGAATGACTGGTCTCAAACTACAAACCTAGACATCAAGACATTAATGGAGACATTAAAAAGAATTGAAGAGCCTCAAGAAGAAACTAGAAAGCAGCTGATATCTGAGGTAACAGTAATAAAGAATACTGTGAATGATAAATAACAAACTGATAAGCATGGAAAGCAGAATTACCCAAGCAGAAGAAAGAATCTCAGAGCTTGAGGACCAAAATATAGAACTAACCCAAACTCTCAAAAACACAGAAAATAAGCACAAAAGGACAAGAAAAAAACCTTCAAGAGATGAGTGATTACCTCAAGAGGACTAACCTAAGAGTAATTGGCCTTCCTGAGGCAGAAAGAGAGACAGAGACCACACTGGAACAAACCTTCCATGAGATCATTCAAGAAAACTTCCCTTATCTAATCAGTGATGCAAAAACTCAAACACAAGAGATTCAGAGAACCCCTGCAAGACAACAAATGAGAAAACCAACTCCTAGACACATAATAATTCACCTAAACAAAGTAGGCATAAAAGAAAAAAATTCTAAAGGCAGCAAGAGAAAAAGGCCAGATCACATACCATGGAAAACCAATTAGAATAGCAGCAGATTTATCTAGAGAAACCCTGTAGGCTAGGAGAGCTTGGAGCCCTATCTTCAAAGTCCTAAAAAATAAGCAATTTCAACCAAGAATAACCTACCCAGCCAGATTAAGCTTCATCAGTGAGGGAGAATTAAAATCTTTTCCATATATCCAATCTCTAAGAACTTACACGGCCACCAAACACCCTCTACATGAAACACTTAAGAAAGTACTAAACACAGAAGAAAAGGGGGGGAAAAAGAGCAACGTTCTTCACAAGAGTACAGGAAAAAGAATAAAATACACATGAACCAATCCCAAAAACAAAAGAAAGACAATAAGCCAAGTGGAAGAAAAACCCTATAACAACTCTGTGATAGGGATGAACTCTCACATTTCAATAATTAGCCTGAATGTGAACGGACTAAATGCACTGCTGAAAAGACATAGAATGACAAAATGGATAAAATATCACCAGGCAACAATATACTGCCTTCAAGAGACCCATCTCACTAGAAAGGACATACACAGACTCAAAGTAAGAGGATGAGAAACAAATTTTCAAGCGAATGGAACACAAAAGAAAGGAGTCGCAATCCTAATTTCAGACAAAATACCATTTAAGCTATCAAAAATTAAAAAAGATACAGAAGGCCACTACATAATGATAAAAGGTTCACTCCATCAACAAGAAATATCTATCCTAAACATATATGCACCTAATATAGGTGCACCAAAATTTATAAAGGGACTCCTAGGAAAACTAAAGAAATATATTGACTCTAACACCATCATAACTGGGGACTTTAATACCTCACTCACAACCCTCAACAGATCATCGGGACAAAAAATCAGCAATGACATCCAGAACCTCAATGTGACTCTGGACCAAATGGACTTAATTGATACCTACAGAACACTCCATCCAAAGACTAGAGAATACACATTCTACTCATCACTGCATGGAACGTATTCCAAGATTGACCACATAATTGGCCATAAATCAAGCATAAGCAAATTTAAAAGGACCGAAATACTACCATGTACCTTCTCGGACCACAGTGGAATAAAAATAAACAATAACACCAACAAGGTCCCCCCAAAACCCACAAAGACATGGTCACTAAACAGCATGATACTAAACAACTCCTGGATCAATGATGAAATCAAAACAGAGATCAAAAGATACCTGGAAACAAATGAAAATGAAGAAACATCTTACCAAAATCTCTGGGATGCCTTAAAGCTGTAGTAAGAGGGGAATTTATATCCCTACAAACACACATGAAGAAATGGAAGGAGCACAAATTAACAGCCTAACAAGCCACCTAAGGAAGCTGAAAAAGCAATACCACAAAAACCCTAATTTCAGCAGAAGAATCCAGATCAACAAAATAAAAGCCCAAATCCAGGACATAGAAGACAAAAAGATAATACAAAAAAATCAATGAAACAAAAAGCTGGTTCTTTGAAAGGATACACAAGATCAATGGTCCCCTATCTAGACTGACCAAAAAGAAGGAAAAAACCCAAATAAACACAATCAGAAGCACAAAAGATGAAGTCACATCTGACCCTGAAGAAATACAAAAGATCATCAGAGACTACTATTTACACTCATATGGAAACAAACTTGAAAGCCTCAAGGAAATGGAGGACTTTCTGTCATCACTCAACCTACCTAGGTTGAAACAAGAAGAAATTGAGACCCTAAATAGACCAATAACAATCAAGGAAATTGACTATGTAATAAGAAAACTACCTACAAAAAAAGCCCTGGACGAGATAGCTTTCCAGCAGAATTCTACAAGACATTTAAGGAGAAACTGATGTCAATCCTACTTAAGCTATTCCAGGTGATTGAGAAAGATGGATCCCTCCCCAAATCATTTTATGAAGCTAACATCACATTGATACCCAAGCCAGGTAAAGATCCAAGAAGAAAAGAGAACTACAGGCCAATATCTTTGATGAACATAGATGCTAAAATTCTCAGCAAGATTCTAGCACTCTGGATTCAACAACACATCTCAAAAATCATCCATTATGACCAAGTAGGTTTCATCCCTGGGACGCAAGGCTGGTTCAACATTCGTAAAACAATAAATGTAATTAAATACATCAACAGATGTCAAAACAAAAACCACATGATTATATCATTAGATGCAGAAAAAGCTTTTGATAAAATCCAGCACCACTTCTTGATAAAAACCCTTGAACATCTAGGCATACGGGGAACATACCTCAAAGTAGTAAAAGTCATCTATGAGAAACCCACAGCCAGCATACTACTAAACGAACAAAAATTGGAACCATTTCCCCTGAAAACTGGAACAAGACAAGGATGCCCACTCTCACTCCTCCTTTTCAATCTAGTATTGGTAGTCCTGGCTAAAGCAATCAGAGAAGAGAAGGTAATCAGGGGTATCCAAATAGGAAAAGAGGAAGTCAAATTATCTCTCTTTGCAGATGACATGATCGTGTACCTTGAAAACCCATGAGAATCTGTCAAAAACCTCCTTACACTGACAAAGGCCTTTGGCAAAGTCTCAGGATATAAAATAAATAAGCAAAAGACAATCGCATTTCTTCACACCAATAATAAACAAACAGAAACCCAAATAAGAAGCACAATTTCATTCACAATAGCCACAAAAAAAATGAAATACCTTGGCATCTTCCTAACCAGAGACGTGAAAGACCTTTACAAGGAAAGCTACAAAACTCTGC
Source organism: Cephalopachus bancanus (assembly GCA_027257055.1). NCBI lineage: Eukaryota > Metazoa > Chordata > Mammalia > Primates > Tarsiidae > Cephalopachus > Cephalopachus bancanus. Next base: position 8,547 of record JAPVLO010002730.1, on the reverse strand, counting down.
TCAAAGAAATCAAAGATGACACAAACAAGTGGAAAAATATCCCATGCTCATGGATCGGAAGAATCAACATTGTGAAGATGTCCATCTTACCTAAGGCAATCTACAGATTCAATGCAATACCTATCAAATTACCAACAACATTCTTCTCAGACCTAGAAAAAAACAACACAGGAATTAATATGGAAACACATACGACCAAGAATAGCCAGAACAATCCTCAGCAAAAAAAAAAAGCAGGTGGTATCACATTACCAGACTTCAAACTTTACTATAAAGCTACAATCATCAAAACAGCTTGGTATTGGTATAGGAACAGGCATATAGATCAATGGAATAGAATTGAGATTCCAGAAGCAAAACCTCAGTTTCTCAACCAACTCATCTTTGACAAACCCTCCACCACCTACCACTGGGAAGAGGAGAACCTATTCAGTAAATGGTGCTGGGAAAACTGACTGACCACATGCAGAAGATTGAAACAGGACCCTTGTCTATCCCCATACACAAAAATTAACTCCAAATGGATCAGAGACTTAAATGTAAAACCTCAAACCATAAGAACCTTAGAAAATGAAGGACATACCCTCATGGAAATTGGAACTGGCATCCAATTCCTGAACAAAACTCGAAGCCCACAGGCCATAAGGGATAAGATAGACAAGTAGGACCTCATTAAACTGACAAGCTTCTGCAAAGCCAAAGAAACAATCAAAGGGGGCAGGAAGAGAGCCTACAGACCGGGAAAAAGTATTTGCCAACTCCAGGTCTGACAAAGGCTTAACATCTTGGATCTACAAGAAACTCAAATGTGCTGAAAAGAAAAAAACAAACAACCCCATTATAAAATGTGCAAAAGATATGAACATACCCTTCACAAAGGAAGACATCAGAGCAACCAACAGACACATGAAGAAATGCTCAACCTCACTAGTCATCTGGGAGATGCAAACCAAAACCACACTGAGATACCACCTAACTCTAGTCAGAATGGCAATTATCAATAACTCAAAAAATAATAGCTGTTGGAGAGTGTGTGGCAAAAAGGGAACACTCCTACACTGTTGGTGGGAGTGTAAACTAGTGCAACCTCTGTGGAAAGCAGTTTGGCGATTCCTAAAAGCTCTAAACCTCAACCTCCCATATGACCCTGCAATCCCCCTACTGGGAATATACCCTGAAGAACTCAAATCACTCTATAAAAAAGATACCTGCACACGAATGTTTATCACAGCATTGTTCACAATAGCAAGAACCTGGAACCAACCACACTGTCCATCATAAGAGGACTGGATTTAAAAAATGTGGTACATATACATGATGGAATAGTATGCAGCCATAAAAAAGAACAAAATCATGAATTTCACAGCAACCTGGATTGAGCTAGAGTCTGTAATACTGAGTGACCTCTCACAGAAACAAAGATCTGAGTATCACATATTCTCACTCATATAGTGGACCTTGATCATCCAATGCACTAACATAAGAAAATGACTGACAGTGGTGGGAAACTATGGGGGGGAGGATGGGACTAATGGTAGTTAACATCTGTGTGGGGACGGGGAGACACCTGTTATCAACAAGGGGGTCTAAATGAAGCTTATTTGTATACTTAACCCTTAACTCTACCCCATAATATCAAAACAAAAAATATTGATAATAAAAAATAAACTAAATAAAATAAAAATAAAAAATAAAAATTAGCTACCATCTCAAAAAAAACCAAAACCAAAACAAAAAACCCAAAAACAACTTCAAAAAAGTATTGATTCAGGCTCTAGAAACTGCTATTTGACATTTATTATTTTTAAATCAATATTTTGAGCATAAATACACTGAGTCATGGAAAAAATAAGAAATATGTTATTAAGTTTTCAACCAGAACAAAGATGTGGTTTAGGTGAATACAACTGCTTGAGAATGGAAGAAATTATTCAGTTCATAAAAGTAGAAATCAAGTATGATAAAATAAATTTGATTTAGTATTTATCATTTCATTTGTATTTTGTATGACTGAATATGTCAGAAGGTTCAAATTCTTTAAATCAAACCTCATGTACAAATAGTAGTTCTGTGGTCATTGCCATTCCTATGCCTTTTTTCTTTTGAGTTGTTGAAATCTGTTTGCTAACCGTTGCCACACTTGATAAAAAACTTATTTCCCCTGCCCACCCCCCCGCAACACCACGTACTCATAAAAAAATTACTTTGTTAACTTGATCAAGCGTTTAACTTAAGCAGTCTTCCTTTTGCCTGTCAATTTCTTGGTGTAGAACTAATTATAAAAGCTATTTTTACTTTACCCATAGTGAGACATTAGAGATAGAAAATCCAAATTAAGGTTTAAATTGGAGAGATGATATCTGCAGCCAGATTTATTTAGAAAACTAGAAAGCTTGTGTCCAAGCCTCTTAATTTATATGAAAATACTGACTGATTTTACCCAGGGAGACAGATGGTAAAATCTTATAATCCTCTCATTCATCTTCTCTTGGTTTTAATGGTTATGCAATTAATATATTAGGGACATATCTAGTACAGGGAAGTACATATTATTAGTCAGTCCTGTTCACTCCATCCATTACAACAACCTAGTGAAGACTTTACTAAACAATTATCCACTATTTGGGACAATATGTTATCAAGAAAAAAGTATGTAGGTCACCAGATAATTAAATGATTATTATCTGAATGCATTTTCGCCAAAGCTGATGTCTTATTTTGGGTCAGTCTGCAAGATGTAGAATTTTTAATGAATGGGAATTAACAGCTGTTTGGGTCTTCCAATGTCAGATTTTATTAATAGAATAAAAATCATGAAATTTATTCATAAAAAAAAGTAAAGACACATATCATGTTTGTGGATTATAAGACTCCACTGGTAAAGATGTCAGTTCTCGTCCAGTTGATATACAAGTCTCTATCAAAACCCCAGAAGTATTTTCTTTTTGGGGGATATAGACAAGATTCTGAAATGTATATTGTAAGGTAAGAGAAATAGAATATCTCAGAAAATTTTGACATGTGCACATCTTGTTAATTTCATGTACAATTTTTCTTGGCCAAACAAGTTGGCAGTTGAGGTCCATCAGTAATGTCCAGATTATTTTGTTTTCTCAGGCTCTTGGCAGAAGCCCAACACCCTTCACAGTGGGAGGCTGAAAATGAAGCTTGGGAGAGGAGACCCCTCCCTGATGCTACTGATATGATCAGGATGATGATGAATGAGGGCTTCACAAGTTGTGTCAGCATGTGAGGGATGGAGTATCAGGACAGTCATCATCACTGATGGCTGCTTTTATACTGCCCAGGCCCTGCAAGATCTGGTACTTTGTTCATAGGCATCAGTTGACCTTGTGCTTTTTTCTACCAGGGCTGCACATGCAAGTACTGCATCTCATATCATCTGCCACTTATTATTACTGATGATATTATTGCAGTTTGCTCTCTAGAGCCATATGCTCTTTGTGTCCTCAACAACCAAATGGAAAAAATGGCAACTTTCCCTCTTTTCTGGTTCCCTTTTGGAGATATGGTGCCTGTGCCCTTCTGCTAGATAATGTGCAAACTGTAGGTTGACTTTAATAGCTCTCCAGAGAGTAAACAAAGCTGTTTGGGGAAGCACCTCATGAAACTTCTAAGATCATGGTGCCTGGGAAAAATTAAAATATCAAGTATTTGGTAGAGCAGGGAGTTAGAATAGAAGGAGAGAGCCACTCTCTCCAGTTGCACATTAATTGGCAATGCTCAGTGGAGCTGAAGGCCATCAGCTTTCTCAAATCACAACTTGGAGTTGGACTCAGAGTTGCATTCACTCTGATACAGAGTAGCACAGGAGGGGAGAATACTTTCATTTACAAGTACAGAAGATAAAACCTTAGACTTCTATTTTATTTGCATAGCCCCATTGTTACTGCCTCTGTGTGCTTTCAAAAAAGAGGCAATTATGGAATACTTAACCTAGATCACTATTCTAGTCAGATGGTTACATCTATAAAAACCTTCATGATCCATCCTTTTAAAATTTTCTTAATTTCTTAACCATTACTCTCAGCTGTGGTGCCAAAAACTGTAAAACAAGTAAGGAGAGCTGCAACTCTAAGACCTACTCAAGTCCAGTCCTATCTCCAAAGCAACCTTGTGTCCCAGTTCTCTCCTTGCAAATCTTACTCAGCTTCCTTCCTCCTTCCTGATCACCTTCATCGTAGTCATGGGTAATCTTTAACAACTGACCCACTCTTCTCCCAGAATTTTACTGCATTCTTAGAATTCTAAACTAAAGTATTCCAAGAGCTGTACCTGCTTTCTCTTTCCTTGAAGGGTCCATGATGCTCAGGCCCAGCTGCCTGGACTCTTAGCTGTTTCAGGAACTAGATCCTGTCCAAAGATAGTCCCAAACCCAAGTTTTTGGAGCAAATCTGGAACTAAGCCTTCCCCACACTGGCATCTCCTCCCTGAGGTCAACCTGATGGCCATAGTGGCAGTCATACTAAACCTCCTTTTCTTCTCCTACAGTTCATGTTTGTGCATTTGCTTTCCTTCTCCAGTACCCAAGGGAAGCTCAAAGTGAGTACAAGAATGGACAAGAGGCTGGGTGTGGTGACTCACATCTATAATCCCAGTACTTTGGGAAACAAATATAGGAGAATTGCTTGAGGCTAGAAGTTCAACACCAGCTTGGGCAACATGGCTAGACCCAGTCTCTACTGAAAAATTAAAATTAAAAAAATTAGCCAGGCCCAGTGGCTCATGATTGCTGTCCCAGCTACTTGGGAGACTCAGGCAATAGGATATTTTAGCCTAGAAATTTGAGGCCACACTGAGCTATGAAAGTGCCACTGCACTAAATCCTGGGTGACAGAGTAAAACCCTGTCCATGAAAAAAGAAAGAATAGACAGGAGAGAAGAGGCTACCTTTGGAAAGTGAGGTGGTGGCTCACAGAGTGCTCTTTTTGGGGAGGATTTCATGCCTTGTTGTCCTTAGACTCACACTAGCAATGTCTGCCAGGTTCTGGGTTTTGGTTGTGCCAGCAGGCACCCACTTGTGGGAACCAGACCTGCAATCCTCTGGAGCAGTTCTGTGATGATGATACCATCCTGCCCCTAAACTGGACACACCTCTGTGACCCTAACTATCTCTACTGGCCGTGCTTTGAGCTCTGCTGCCCTGAGTCCTTTGGCTCCCAGAAGAAGTTTCTTGTGAATTTAAAGGTTCATGGTGTGGAGTCCCAGTGCCACTCATCTCCCATCTCGAGGGATAGTGCCAGGTAAGAGCCCTGCCCCTGGCTGTGGGGAGGAGGGTAGGGTGATGGAAATAATAAGGGAGTCTGGACATCTTGATCACTTCTTTTGAGGAGCCCTTGCTCTGTTGTCTAATCTTCAGTAGTTTGTCTTTTCATTTATCCCCTTGTCCGCCATTCAGAATTTCTTCTTTGCAGCAGAAATACATTTTCTCAGAGAAGATATAGGATAAATGTGAAGAACCATGTAAAGAAGAAAGGAATTTGTGTAAGTAATAGCAAAACCTTTTACTTCTGACTCTAAGTCCTCTGGTCATAGGGCCCCCCCAAGGGACAAGAAGGATCCATGACAGGTAACCATACCACCTGGCAATGATAGGTAAAACACAAACTAAAAAATAAAATCCTAACCCACCCTTCACCTCCCCCATCGACTGAATGGTCCCCACCTTAGCCAGAGGGACACCAGATAAATCTTAAAAACTTAGATTCTAGCCATGATTGGATAGTAGGTCAGACACACCTTGTTATATTCCCTCTGATTTGGAGTTTATACACAACAACTGACCAGAATTTATGTTAAAATAGAGATAATAAGACTGACATATCAGACACTTTATGACCATAAGACACCAATTTTTAAAAAATTTTTATTTTAAAGATGTGGGGTACAATTCGGGGTTAGGTATATAAATGTTCATTATGCAGGTACCCTTTTTTGTAGAGGTGTGCCCCCCCTCCCCTGGCAGATTCTCACTACTGCTATTCCCACTCCCACCTACCCCCAGGAATTTCTCACAATTGGCGACCAAGACTCCAGATGCCCATAAACACCTGGTAACAATGAACCTGCTAAGGGGATGGTGTTCATTGCCTATATATACAGTCTATAAGGGCACTGAAAGTGTAATTGCCCTAAAGCCTTCATCTCCTGGACCTTGTCCACAATGCAGGTCAAATAGCCATCGGAAGGCAGGTGCACTCTCCTCTGAAGAGAGGGAAGAACACTTGGGTCATAAATAATGACCACATGGAAAGGCCTGAGAACCTGCTGAACTGCCTGGCACTGGCTCACCATCACCCAAACAACCCCCCCAGGTAAATACCAGGGCTTTGGAATCAAAATTAAGTTCTAGTTATTATGGGTGCCAGTCTTTTGGTTCTGGTCATCCATGCTGACATTTAGATAGCCCAGTAAAATCTTAAAAGTATCAACCTGGCTTTAAAAAGCTTGCATAATAATTACTGTAATTTTATATTATAAATTCAGTCTTTCTCTCCCTTTTCAAAGTTACTTTCACTTTTCCAGTATTATGCTTAAAACAATCTCCTTTTCATTTTTATAGCCGGGTGCCATTTAGTATTGCCAAAATGCCCACTGTGTTCTTGCTCAGCATTTTGCTAAATCCTGGTAACATTTGGTTACAGTCTCACTGTTTCCTATTCATGCCCTTAAAAATAACTAAAGACAAGACATCTCTATGACCCATCTCAGCAGGAAGTAGTTACAGAAAATTAACCTTCACTCCAGTTCCTGACATTATAAAATATTTCCAGGGACAAAAATAGGGAAATAAGAAACAACCAAAAGCAAAAAATAATTTTGGCTGTGTCCTAGAAACATATAGAGTTTAAGTACAAAATTAATTTTGTCCACTTTGCTTTTCAAAAAACACAGACTCAAAAATACAGATTCCTTTGTTTTTTATTTAAAAATAAATACTAATCAATTTTTATTAAAGTGATTCCAGTTTTTCCAACAGGTATAAGCTGCTGTCCACTCCGGTGTCCATGCTGTCTTGCTGATTCTGTCCTCTGCACTTTGTCATTTGTTCCAGCCTGGATATCTGGTCTATGTCAAGAAGTTCCAGAAAAAAAGAACAAAACCGTGCCTGAAAAAAGTCCTACATTGTCATCCTCACCATCCTGGCAGCACTTGAGCGCCATCTACTCAGGCGTCTATCTCATCTATTAAAAAAAACCCTAAAACCTGCTTCAACTACACTATGGGCTAGCTAGCTGACACACAGCAAAATGGACAACATGCAACAGCCACAATTGGAGGCCCAGGCACTGGAGCAGGTAGGACATAAACATCAGAAACAGGCTACAGTAACTCCTTCTACCAGTTCTGTACCTATTACTCCTACCAGTCCTGTATCCGTTTCTTCTACTAGTCTAATACCTGTTTCTCCAACTATATAATTTTACACCATCCACCTCCTATTCAAATACTCAGAAAAAAGTCCATTAAAAAACACAACACATTATCCCAAGCCAGTTTCCCAGGCCCCCATTTCACCTCCAGACCTCAACTGCTGCTTGCCCCCCAAGTTACCCATGCTATAGGTCCTACAAGCAATATTCTGGTTAATACATGCAAAAGTCAAACTGTAACTACAACAGCCACCACTATTAACAACTTTTGCCCACCTAAGTTATCTATAGCTACATGGACAGTTAAAGAAAGAACTATTAATAATAAACGTGAATGTTGCAGGTGATTTAACATCAGCAATAAAATCCAGGAACTAAGTATCCTTGTCTAGAATTCCTATAACCCAGAAATGTGTTGGGAAAAAAAAACTATCTATAAGTTACATTAAAAACCTGGAAAAGGTAAACCATTACCTCCGTCTCTATGTGCAGGCACTAGAACTGCAGGCTCAGAGCCATAACCTCCCAGTCCCTTCAACTCCAGGTCTACACTCCCTCCCTGCCCACAACTTCAGCTTCTCATGTCCCCAAGGCAGGACAGTCTAACAATGTAAAAGAAGGCAGGCTAAACATAATGACATTTCCTGAAATGCAGAAACCCACCCAAAACACTCCTCATTCACAATCTTTAACACCGTCATCTGACACCCCTCTAAGAATGCACTCTCCTAGCAACCATTTGGATAATCCAGAAAACCCCCACCTGAAACCGGGAACTTTCAATTAGACCTGTTTAAGGAGGTTGCCCTATCCCCACTGAGGGCTACTTCCGACCCTATAGTCTCCTCAACATCCCTTACTGACTCCAGTGCCCATAGCCACAGCAGCAGCTTCAGCATGGAAGAAGGTGACCTCCACATGAAAAAAGGCAGCTTCAATATAAAAAAGGGAGCTTCAACATAAAAAAGATGGTTTCAACATTAAAAAAAAGTCACTATTTTAATCCGACAAAAACTAGGACTGTCCAACTTTGTACCAAACATCAACATCAATAGTCAAAGCCCATTGTTACTGGTATGGTTCAGCTTCTTATATTCTTTAGTTTACTTGACAAATAAAACTGCTTTTTGGTTTTAAATGATAATGTAACAGC
>JAPVLO010002729.1:0-30270 GCA_027257055.1 Cephalopachus bancanus | reverse complement strand
TCAACAGGTCAGTAGAATGAAAAGAAAAGCTATGTATTAGGAGAAAATATTTGCAATCATGTATTTGGTAAGAGGTTAATTTTCACAATATATAAGAAACATTATAACAGAAAAATAATACTAGTAAAAATAAGAATTATTATCATCTCATTAAAAAAAGCAAAGGACTTTAGTAGATATTTCTTCAAAAAAGAAATAAAAATAGCCAAAAGGTATAAGAAAAGATGCTCAAAAGCATTAATTTTAGGAAAATTCAAATCAAAACTTTAATAAGGTATTATCCCACATCTGTTAATATGATGACTGTTATTTAAAAAATCAAAAGATAATAAATGTTGGCATGGATTTGGAGAAGTTGGCAACTGTGTACACTGTTGATGAAAATGTAAAATGATAAAGCAGCTATAGAAATATAGAGGTTCATAAAAAAGTAGAAATAAAAATGTTATATGGTCCAATCTTACTTCTGAATATATATTCAAAATTATTGAAATCAGAATATCAAAGGTTCATGATAATCTCTTATGATATTGTAATAATAATGAATCACAAAAAATTGTTGAACAAGTAAAAATTAGTAAAGTTGCAATATACTAAATCCACATAAAAACCAGTTGTTTCTTATACAACAACAACACTATCTGAAAAGGAAATTTCAAAAACAATTTGAAAGTGCACTTTCCTGTTTATTTCAGCATTATTCACAATATGAGATACAAACCAAGTATCCTTTAACAGATGAGTAGATAAAAAAATGTGGTATAAAAATCTTATGGAATATTATTCAGTCTTAAAAATGAAAACAGCCTTGTCATTCCTGATCATGTGGGTGAACAAGGAAATCATTTTGCTAAAAGAAATAAACCTGTTCTAGAAGTACTGCATAATTCCATTTATATGTGGAACAGTAAAATTTATAGAAACAGATAATTCAATTTTGGTTTCCAGAGGCTGGGAAGAGGGAGATATGAGAAGCTATTCCATGGGTATAAAGTTGTAGTTATGATAGATGAATAAGTTCCAGAAATATGCTTTATAACACAGCTTCTGTAGTTAGCAACACTGCAATGTGCACTTCGAAATTGTATACACATTATACAATAATAAAAAATTATTTTAAACTTTGGTATCATAGTGATAACTTTGCACGAGGTGATCTAAATATTATTCACTGAAAATAATACAGCACTTCTTGTTATTTATTCTAATTTACATATGTGTATATGTGGTATATTCAACCATAATTACATATCCAACAAACTCAAATTAACCCAATATTTAATTAGTGGTAATATAATCTTGAGATATGCATGCTTATGTTAACCAAGAGATAAATTCAAGTACAGTTTGAGTACCCTTATTCAAAATGCTTGGGAACAGAAGTGTCTGGTATTACAGATTTTGGAGGGGAAGGTAGTTTGAAATTGTTGCATATACATAATGAGATGTTTTGAGGATAGGGACCAAGTATAATCACAAAATTTATTTATATTTCTTTTTTTTTTTTTGAGTTGGAGTCTCACTCTGTCACCCAGACTTGAGTGCAGTGGCCGCTCCCGGCCACCGCAGCCTCCACCTGCTGGGCTCCGGCGATCCTTCCGCCTCAGCCTTCCAAGTAGCTGGAACTACAGGCGTATGCTACCACGCCGGCTGATTTTTTGATTTATTGTAGAGATGAGATCTCACTGCCCAGGCAGGTCTCGAACCCGCGGGCTCAGGCAATCCACTCACCTCAGCCTCCCAAAGGCGCGGGATTACAGGCTGAGCCACCGAACCCGGCTTCATTTATATTTCATATGCATCTTATACATGTAGCCTGATGTAATTTTCTACAGTATATTTAATAATTCTGGGCAAGAATCAAAGTTTGAATGCATTGAAACATCAGAAAGCAAAGGTGTCATTATCTCAGTAACAAATGTTGACAGTTCATGAGTGTTTGGCACTGCCATCATGCAGTGCACAGAAAATATATATTGCCATTGAGAGGGGCTGAACGGATCTTTTTTTTTTTCTTGGAGGACAGTGCATAGACTGTGTGTTGTGTGCCAGTTTTGACCCAGACAAAACTGTGTGTTGTGTGCCAGTTTTGACCCACATGAGATTAGGTGTAAAATTTTCTATGTAGGGTACTATGTCAGTGCTAAAAAATATTTGAATTTTGTAGCATCTCAGATTTTGGATTTTCAGATTAAGGATGCTCAATCGGTATGTGCATACCAGTATCACTACTGTTCATAATAGCTAAAATCTGCAAATAAATGTACATCAATATTAGGAAAAATGTTAATATCCCATGCATGAATATCCTCATGAAATACTATAGCAACAAAAAGAATCACCTTGAACTGCCCTCAGCAACATAGATATAGTTGATAAATATTATGTTGGCAAAAGAAACCAGATGCAATCCCTTCATATCAGGTTGTCATTAATATAACCTTTAAACAAATGATACAACTAGATTTTAACTTTTGAAGTAAGGAATAAGATTAAGTTTGAGAATTGAAGAGTTCATGGTGAATTTCTTGATTGTCAGCATTATCCTAACTGTTGACCAGTGTGGTAGTAGTTACTTGGGTCTGATATTCATTGAGCTGTACTTTTATGAAATGTAAAATGTTATAATTCACAACAAAAAGATGTATTTGCAATTTTAAAGTAACTTAATTGTAACAAGACATGAAGAAGTTGTAGGGTGTCTTTTTCACACTGAAACAAGTCAAAATGTCTTCACAAGAGGTCTTTTGTACATTGCTTATGGTCTACTCAGATGTGTCTCATTCTTGCTTCCCTTTGTAAATCATCTTACCATCTTTCCTCTTACCATAAACTTTCTTTAAATACATTTTTTTGACATTCCTCAAGCAACATTTGTTGTTGTTATTTTGACTGTATCTTGATCTATTTCTCCTTAAATTGGGGGTTCTGCTGTGATTTTTAACTCTTCAAGTGAGGTCAAAACAAACTCCCTCACTTGGTTTCCTCCTGAATAACAGTAGTCATAGTTGGAGTTTTCTCTAGCATTCTATTTGCTGTTTTGTGTGTAATGTCTTTAAATGTACTCTTTTTAGTTATCTGATGCTAAAATCACTTCTTCTGTACAGCACAGTCTTTGCATGTGATCTTGAACCTTTTGGAAGTAGAAATGCTCTAGACATGTGTCAGTTTTGGGCCTGAGAGTGATTTATTTTTCCATCTATTTTTCGAAGATGAGATACTAAGATTTTCTAACTAGTTACTAACAGTCTAGTGTATTACCTTTTCTTGCTGGGAATTTCATAAATGTCTTTTTTGTGACTGTCAGGAAAAAGTCAGATGTCTGTCAGGGTAAAAAATAGAGGCTTTGGAGTCAGAATCTATTAAATTTAAATTTCTGTCTTGGATAAGATGTTAAACATGTAAAACTCAGTTTAGCTATATGTAAGTTGTAATATAATTCTAAGTTTACAAGCTTTCTGTAAAAATATGAGAAAATATATGTAAAGGTCTTAGAGTGATGCTTTGAAAGCACAACGTACAATAAATGTTTCCTCTGTTGTCATTTTCACCCCCCTCCAAAAAAAAAAAAAAATAGTTATCTTTGTGAATGAAAGGACAAATAGCATCAATTTTTGTCTGCAACTTCTTGGGTGAAGAAATTTAATTTTCCATATTAGCAACTATCATTTTTTATGCTGAATCCACTTGGTGTCCAATTGGAAATATAAACAGATATTCAAAAATTCAAAAATATGACAATTTAAAAAATATTTTATAAAGAAATAAGCACAAAATAGAAAACACTTAGAAAGACCTATATGATTACTAAAATAACTTCTTTCAAAACTTCTCAATGTTTTTTCAACAGTTTTTGGCAATACTGTATTGGGAAACTTTTGAAATTATCTATGTACAAACATCACACTAACTTTAAATTTATTCAGATTAAAATAAACTTTAGGCCTTTTGTAATACATATTTTTCATTGGTATTTCAAAATTACTCACGAAATTGTTTACTTTAAAGCTGAATAAAAACATTTAAGATATAAAAGGGAAGCCGGGCTCAGTGGCTCAGTCTGTAATCTCAGCACTTTGGGAGGCCAAGGAGAGTGAATTGCCTGTGTCCACGGGTTCGAGACCCACCCAGGCAACTTGGCGAGACCTCGTCTCTACAATAAATCAAAAATTAGCCGGGCATGGTAGCGCGTGCCTGTAGTTCTGGCTACTTGGAAGGCTGAGGTGGAAGGATCGCCGGAGTCCTGCAGGTCGAGGCTGCAATGTCCGGAAGCGTGCCACTGCACTCCAGTCTGAGTGACAGAGTGAGAATCCAACTCAAAAAAAAAAGGGAAACCAGTCAGTACATAGATATTTTTTAAATGCTGAAAATTTATTATTTCCTTATGGATTATATAATCTAGAAAATGTTTCTTTGATTCTGACAATTTAATTTATTCCTAATATTCTGTTTTGAATAATGTGATTATTTAGGAATTTAATTTGTGTTTGAAAATAATATTTTTCTATATTGCATTATAATGCAATATTTTATTTAATCAAAAGCATTAACCAAATAACTCAGAATAATGAATTTTTGTTTAATCTAGATGATAACCAAAGTTTCCAGTGATACTTTACCCTAAAATAAAGCACAAGTATTTGGGGAACTATAAAGAATTTCACTTGTTAAATGTGTATTGGCCCCACATGCAAGTCAAGACATGGAACAATAATTTTGTTCTAAAATAGTTATGATCTTATTGAGTAGAAAAAAAACACATGACATATTAAGAAATATTTTAATGTCTGTAAATAGGTGTTGATGGAGAAGACAACTGAGGTTTGAAAACGTATCCAAGTCAGCAAAAATAACATTGAAAACTCTTCTTACAGATAGATGAATTGATAGATAGATAGATAGATAGATAGATAGATAGATAGATATAGATAGATAGTAAACTGTTTTAAAAGAATACATAACAGCTGTAATCTCGTGCCTTTGGGAGACTGAGGTGAGTGGATTGCCTGAGCCCACGGGTTCGAGACCCGCCTGGGCAGGTGAGACATCATCTCTAAAACAAAATCAACAAATTAGCTGGGCATGGTAGCGCATGCCTGTAATTCCGGCTACTCGGAAGGCTGAGGTGGAAGGATAACCAGAGCCCAGCAGGTCGAGGCTGCGGTGGCTGGGAGTGGCCACTGCACTCCAGTCTGGGCGACAGAGTGAGACTCCAACTCAAAAAAAAAAAAAAAAAAGAATATATAACTAGTGATTTGAAAATTGCACAATAGTTTGAAGTCTTTCAACACTACTTTATTAAATACTATAAACCATTAAGAAAATTATTTTCAAGCCGGGCTCAGTGACTCAGCCTGTAATCCCGCGCCTTTGGGAGGCTGAGGTGAGTGAATTGCCTGAGCCCGCGGGTTCGAGACCCGCCTGGGCAGCGAGACCTCATCTCTACAATAAATCAAAAATCAGCCGGGCGTGGTAGCGCATGCCTGTAGTTCCAGCTACTTGGAAGCCTGAGGCGGAAGGATCGCCGGAGCCCAGCAGGTCGAGGCTGCGGTGGCCGGCAGCGGCCACTGCACTCCAGTCTGGGCGACAGAGTGAGACTCCAACTCAAAAAAAAAAAAAGAAAATTATTTTCTTTAGGATATTTGTTCCTTTATGCTTTCTGAGCTATAACTTCTCCCGGTGTTAATGTGGTACACACTAAGTGGTATTTACATCCCCATCACACTAGATTGTTACATGTTTCTAAGTACTTTTCATCTGCTTTTATTTCTACCTAGAAAATCCTTTACTTTTTTTATGTGAGCTGTTGTTCATTTTATGTCTTGAGCTTCTCTGAATCTAGCACATGAATTCAAATATTCCAATCACTGCACTTTATTAGCATCTCTTGTTAGATAATGGCATTTCTTGTCTGTGTGTGAATTACCTGAGTGTATAGAACAGAGCTTTTTGTTGTTATAGTGATTGTAGTTACTTATACATGTAGTAAGGTGCTCAATAAATGTTAATAGATGGAAATGATTAAAAATTATAAAGCAATTTTTGTCTACCCTTAACTTTTATAAAGGTATCTATGAGTGACCACTGAATTCTTTTGGTTATGTTCTAAGTGAAGGAATTCAAACATTGCCTTTACCGGGCTCATCAGTACATTTTCCTCAGCATATCTATAAGCCTAGTGGTCTTGTTTCATTAAGGGCAAGATCATAAGATAAAAATGTGCTCAAGCCAGGTTTGGTGGCTCAGCCTGTAATCCCGTGCTTTGGGAGGCTGAGGTGAGTGGATTGCCTGATCTCGCGAGTTCAAGACCCGCCTGGGCAACTTGGCAAGACCTCATCTCTACAATAAATCAAAAATTAGCCAGGCGCGGTAGCGGGTGTCTGTAGTTCCAGATACTTGGAAGACTGAGGCGGAAGGATCTCCAGAGCCCAGCAGGTCGAGGCTGCGGTGGCCGGGAGCAGCCACTGCACTCTAGTCTGGGCGACCCAGTGAGACTCCAACTAAAAAAAAAAAAATGACTCAAATGTAAGTTTGAAAACACACATGGAAAATTTCTGTGGATTTCTTTGTCCCAGGAAACCGGTGAAATTACACAGGGTATGCTCCATGTACTGTTTAAGGAAAATATCTGGACATGTTTAAAACTTAAAGCAGTAAATTTTGTCTTTCCTATGGAAAATTGTTGCTAGAAAGAGGGAACCTAGACACTAAGCACATATTATGCTTGATAAGAATTTTTAAAATTGAGATTTTCTCTATAATATGGTATACATATTTTTCACAATCAAATTTTAAAAAACAATTTAGAGAAGATTATTTTAAAATAATAGCACACCCATATTTACTGGTATTTGTATTTTCTTTGCCATGCTTGTCACTGGTTTTCACTGTGTTCTTTGAAAAAGAAAACCAAACAAGAAAAACTGTTCCTATTTTTTCAATATAAAATGATTAAAATGAGACTCAGGTCAAGTGAGATCACCGTTATTTGATAAGTCAAAGTTATCTTTATTTTACAATTATAAAAATAAAGTTTATTCCTGCTTTGTACTTGGGTCAAAAGTAGACTAAATTAACCATTTCCTATATCTCTGTTTCAGATTCAGAGTTGACTTATATAGTGTTATTGGTGGAAGCAACTCAAATTTCTGTTTACCAGCAACAAAAATTACCTGTTCTGCAGCTTGCATCCAATACCCATCTGTTACACAAGTAATTATCAAAAACAAAGAAGTGATTTCTTATAGCATGACTGAATTTATTATATTTTGTGACCATGTCTTTAATACTGGGAAATGATGGAGTCACTTTCAGTTCTTTCTTTCTATATATATGGCTTTTTTTTTTTAATTATCTTTTTGATATATTTAGTTAAAAATAGTATTCAAAATATAAATGTAGCAGAGTTGTAGAAGATAAATTATCTTCTAATTATTAAATTATTAAATATGCCTGGTTATCAGAGCTGATATTTTGTTTCAAAAATAAACTTTGGTATATATGCCAATTTTATTTTTTTCTAGTGATTTGTTTTCCTTCTTCTTATTCGTTTCTTTAAGGGAACATTTAATGTTTTAAAACACAAACATAAAAGATGATATAATATAAATAAAAGAGAGAATAGTACTCTTAATAGAAGACAATTCTGTATGAACAACATACATGTTATCCTAATGCTTCTCATAATATCTATCACTTTTATCAAAAATATTTATTTGGCTTTCTACTATCCCTTTGATACTCTTCTAATCACTGGAGCCATACAGGGGTGGAGAAGATAGGTGTGATTTCTTATTTCCAGCTTTATTGTATGAGTGGAGGGGGCAGACCATCAACAACCAAACACATAGTTCAGTTATTTCTTTAATAATAATAAATATCATAAGTAAAATAAAGTTGTAACATATGATGAAAATCAGTGAACATGTTAATGATATTGAGTTATTGTGGAAAGTCTCTCTAAATAAGGGCATTTCAGAGAAGTCCGGATCAATATAAAACCATTAACTAAGTCTGAAGAAGCCCAATTAAAGGAGGTTTGAATTAAAGTGCAAATACCTGAAGTGAAAGTATTCAAATTGCAGTGGGAAGTACTGAGGTATTACAAGGTCAAAAATGCAAGAAACTTGTATAATTTCTTAAATGTCCATTCTAGCAGTTAAATAGGTACAAAATTGGTAGTAAATTTGTATGTGAATGATGCATATGGTATATAGCTTGAATAAAAAAATTGTTACATAGACAAGAGTGAGATGATAAAATTCAGACTATATCTTGTTGATACAGATAAGATTTACTGACAGAGTAAATAAGTGAAAAAGAAAATTTAGAATATATATACAAAATATTAAGACAAATAAAACATTAACTTATTTTTCAAAATTCCCACCTGGTTTCTGAATATTTAGTTAATTCTTAGTGTTTCTTAAAATGAGAAAAACATCATTTTTTAAGGTTTCGATGGAAAGACTCAACTTGTAACTAATTATTGAAATCAGACTGAAAGAGGCATTTTTAATCATCTTAAGTCAGTCTTGGGAATCAAAGCGTACTCAGCTCTAATCCGATTGCTGACATTGACCCCTTTTTTGCCATTGGAAAATTGCTTAATCCTTCTGCTTATATTTGCTGTTTGTAAAATGAAGATAATAAGGCATTACTATATAAGTTAGAAATGCTATCATGTAAAGCAGAATAAACTGACACATATAGCATGCATATGGAATTTATTGTGAAATATCTTATTTTGCAGTATCTTAAAGCAGCATTTAAAATAAGTAAACATGAAAGATTTTTAAAAATGTGTTTAGTTGTATAAGTTATCAATTAAAAACAAAGAGAAGTAAATACTCATAATAAAACACAAATTATTTCAGAGTAAAGACTGTATTCTTTGAAAACATATATACTTTTGATATGATTATTTGATAATAAACATGGTAGTAATCACTCTCTAAATTAGCTTGAATTAATGTATTAATGAGAAACCAGCCTTCATTCTACTGATATAAATATGTATGCTTGGAAATGCATTAATTTTTATATTTTAAAGATGTGGGGTACGAATCAGGATAGGTACATCAGTGGTCATCCTACAGATGAAGTTTGGGCCTCCCATTGGCTCTAATTTCACCTGGTTTGGAATCAGTTACCCTTACTGATGTTACATGCTCCCCCTCACTCCCTTCCTGACAGTGTCCAGCTACTGCCAATCCTTTTCTTGAAATACGATTATAAATGTTCAAGGTCTACTTATGAGTCAGAATATATGGCACATAACTTTGTTTCTGTGATAGATTACTGAGTATGATGGACTCTAAATCCATCCAGGTTACTGTAAAGTCAATAATTCTGTCCTTCTTTACGGCTATGTAAAATTCCATCATATATATGTAACACTTTTTTGGTATCCAGTCCAGTTTCAATGGGCAGCGTACTTGGTTCCATGTTTTTGCTATTGTGAATAGTGCTGCAATAAACCTGTGTGCAAAGGTATATTTTTAGTAGAAATATTTGACTTCTTCCAGGTATATTCTTAGAAGAAGGATTGCTGGGTCAAATGGAAGGTTGATTTTTAGATCTTTTAGGAACTGTCACACTGTTTTCCACAGAGGTTGTAGTAATTTACATTTCTATCAACAGTGTAGAAGCATTCCCTATTGTTTTTTTTTTTAATTTTTAATTATGGTCATCCTAACTGGAGTTAAGTGTTGTCTCAGTGTGGTTTTGATTTACATTTCTTTGATGATTAGTGAAGCTGGGCATTTTTTCAAGTATCTGTTGGCTGCTGGTAAGTATTCTTTTGATATCTTTTGCCCAATTTTTAATAGAGATGTTTGTTTTCTCCCTTTTGGCATGTTAGTTCTTTGTAGCTTCTGGATGTCAGGCCTTTGTCATATATGCAGTTGGCAAATACTTTTTCCCCCATTCTGTGGGCTGTCTCTCCACTCTCTTTATGGTTTCTTTTGCTTTGCAGAAGCTTTTCAGTTTGATAAGATCCCATTTGTCTATCTTATCGCTTATGGCATGGGCATTTGGGGTTTTGATCTGGAATTGGTTGTCTATCCCAATTTTTGTAAGGTTGTCTCCTGCATTTTCTAAGATTCTTTTTTTTTTTTATTTAAAGGTTATGTGTGTGTTTCCTTTTTTTTTTTTTTTTTTTGAGTTGGAGTCTCACTCTGTCACCCAGACTGGAGTGCAGTGGCACGCTCCCGGCCACCGCAGCCTCGACTCACTGGGCTCCGGCAATCCTTCCATCTCAGCCTTCCAAGTAGCTAGAATTATAGGCATGCACTACCACACCCGGCTGATTTTTTTATTTATTGTAGAGATAAGGTCTCACTGAGTTGCCCAGGCGGGTCTCGAACCCGCGGGCTCAGACAATTCACTCACCTCGGCCTCCCAAAGCGTGGGATTACAGGCTGAGCCACCGAGCCGCCATTTTTAATTTTTAATTTTAAAGATGTGGGGTACAATTCAGGGTTAGGTATACAAATGTTCAATATGCAGACACCTCAACACCTCTAAGATTCTTACAGTTTGAGATTTTATGTTTAAGTCTGACCCATTTGAAGTTGATTTTTGTGCAGGGTGATAGGCAGGGATCCTGTTTCATTCTTCTGTACATGTTCAGTCTGTTTTTCCAGAACCATTTACTGAATAGATTCTCCTCTCCCCAGTGGTTGTTAGTAGAAGGTTTGTCAAAGATAAGTTGATTGAGAAGTTGAGATTTTGCTTCCAGAATCTCTGTCCTGTTCTTGCACCAATGCCAGGCTGTTTTTATTATTGTAGCCTTATAATAAAGTTTGAAGTCTGGCAACGTGATACCTCCTATTTTGTTTCTTTTGCTGAGGATTGCTTTTGGCTATCTGTGGTTGTTTATGTTTCCCTATGAATTTCTGTATTGTCGTTTCCAGGTCTCAGAAGAATGAATTTGGTAATTTAATGGGTATTGTGTTGAATCTCTAGACTGCCTTGGTAGGATGGACATCTTAATAACTTTGATTCTTTCAATTCATGAGCATGCAATATTTTACCCTTTGTGCCTTCTTTGATTAATTTGAGCAGTGTTTTGTAGTTTTTGTTGTAAAGGTCTTTCATTTCTCTGGTTAGGAAGATGCCAATGTGCTTACTTATATATGTGTATATTTACTTATATATTTATTTATATATATAATCTATATATATAATATACATATATATGTATTTACTTATGTATTTGTTTATTTATGGCTATTGTGAATGGGATTGTGCTTTTTATTTTGTTCTCTGCCTGTTTGTTGTTGGTGTATACAAAAGCAACTGTCTTTGGCACATGGAATTTGTATCCTGAGACTTTGCCAAAGTCATTTATTAGTGCAAAGAGGTTTTTGAGAGATTCTCTTATGTTTTTCAGGTATGAGATCATATTGTCCACAAAGAGGTATAGCTCTTTTTCCCCCCTTTGCTTGTTGGAGGCGGGAAACCCAGCTAGATACCAGCCTTTTCTTTCAGTCAAATCAGCTGTAGGTGCCTATTGCCCAGCAGCTGGCTCAGGGCAGGGATGGGAGGTGGATTGTCTGGGGCTCTGCATACACCATTACCCAGGGCTTGTGCACTAGGGACAATCCTCTCTGAATTCTTTGAAAGCAGCCTAAAGCAAAGCAGAGATCACCCCTTTGTCTTAAGACACAGGTGTGCTGTTCACCAGAGGGTACTCATAGCACCTCTCTGCCCAGGCTTTAGACTGGCCACTAAGTTCCTCTGCAGACTGCTGGTTCTGCCACACCTGGGAATGGGAAACACAGCATCCTCCCAGCAAGTACCACAGTCTCTGAATCCCAGGTCCTGGTGGTGGAGGTACCTTGCAGTCTAGCCTAACTCTGGAGGTGGTGGCAGGGAGTCCAGGTACCTAATGAGGGCTGCTCCTACTGCTTTCTCTCCAGAAGGATCTTCTTAGTTTTGGAAAAATGGTGCTCTGTTCTTATATATAAATATTTGAAAAACACAAATAAATCAAAATAAAAACAAAACTATTTACTCTTAACAGAACCTAACCATTTTTACTCGGAAGAGACTTCACTTGTGAATATATAGAATTTTTCCTAGCAACCATATAACTATTGTTAAGAATCATATGGTTCACATAATCATAATTTTATTATATACACACCCAAAGTTGCTAATGACTACTAGTAATCACATTCTCTCTGAAACATGAAAAAAAGTCTTAAAGGAGATAAATTCATTTAGCTTTATTGAATTATCCCAGAGTGTAACAAAGGGTTAATAAAAATTGAGAGGCACTAAAAAGATCTGTAATTAATTTCAAATTATTTCAAATATTAACACTGATATAATGTAATTGGACCATGAGGAAATTAAAATTGTTCAGTAATTGTCTGTTCAGTGTCATTTTATAGCTTCACTTTGTTACTACTTGCATTTTCAATTTCTACTGTGAATAAAGTTGATATCAATCACAAAATAAGGCATGGAGATTAAAGGGGCAGGCTCTGTCTATTTAATAAAAGCAGTTTAGATTTAGTGTCTATGCACAACTACCTAAGTGCTAAGGTAAACATTTAAAATATATAATCTAATCTTCTTAATATTCATATGATAAGTCTACAAGGTAATCCTACAATTACTTAGCTCAGTATTTGATAAATATAACATTCAGACTAATTTAAATGTCTAATGTTACATAGTGCTTAGGGGAGCTACCAGTCAGACCCAAGGCTTTCTAATTTCCAAACTATATTTCTTCTTTGTACCACTATTATCATAACATAAAACATTAGCACATTGCTATTTCAGAGTTAACTTTAATGTTGTTTAAATGTGTAGACATTAAGCAAATTAACTTTTCTTAATAATTTATTTTATTCAACTTTCATGATGATAATGAGATATGCTTATAAAAAAAACACAAACTCCTTGGCAACATAGTGAGGTCCTATGTCTGCCAAAAAACGTACTTAAAATTAGCTGGGTGTGGGGACATACACCTGTAGTTCTAACTCCTCAGAAGGTTAAGATGAGAGGATTGCTTGAACCCAGGAATTTGAGGCTGCAGTGAATCATGGTCACATTATACACACCTGCTTGGGCAACGTTGTCTCAAAAAAAAGAGATGAGTGCAAGGAATACCATTTTGTTTAAATTGCATACTTTTGCTAAATGGATGTCTACATGAAACAGAACATATTTTATAGAATAATCATGAGTAATTAGGTAATCTGATCTTAGTATGTCATTCCATGTCATTGAACAAAAGTTTTACTTGGAAAAATATAATGGTAAACATTTTGTTTCAGTTAGTAAGTATTGATTATAAGTAAAGAGACAATATCTGACTAATTTCAGAAAGTACAGAAAGGATCAAGGGAAGACTAGAGATTTCAAAGGATAGCTGAGAATTTAAAGACTTGGAATGGGAAAGGACATGATATCTAAAAATATAATATAATTTTCAGGAATTAATAGAAATGATTTTAGGACAGTTTTCAGTATAAACAGTATAAATGATTTATTATTATGTTACATGAGTCAAATTTCAAGAGATAGAATGTGAGAGATGAAGAGTAAATTTCATGTTCAACTGAACAGGGCCTTTTAATTTACCCCAACTAAATATTTTAAAGAAGAGCTAAATTTCCAAAAGAGAAAAATTAAAAATAAAAAAAACCTTATAAAAGTTAAAGGAATAGTGTGGATTTGTAGCAATTTTGCAAATTTCATGAATTAAGTGTACTGCTGAAACTTATGTCCTCAATGTAGCCACTAAATCACAAATCTGCTCCCTGCCTTCCTGCTCTCCATTATTCTAAACTGTTGGCATTGGTGTACAAAAATAGTAAATTCCACTTTCTGAATGTTCACTTTCTAAGTTTTAATAATTCGACTGAACCTCCCAATCTATACCTTCTGTTAGGTCAGTGAGCCAGTGTCACAGGTATGCAAATAATTGCATAGATATTAGACTAGTAAAGATAGTTTATTTATAAAGTAGATGTGAGAAAAGAATAGATTGACTTCTCCAAGATTGGAGAGGGAGCTATTCATGAAAAGCATGTGGTGAATGCTAGAGACTAGGGTTTTTAAAACTTCTTTGAAGAGGTGGGCCAGGTAAGCATTCCTAGGAACTAATTTTATGGTGATGGAAAATCTCTGATGACCAGATGGGTGGGTGGGTGAGCCACATAGATGAGAAGGGCAGAGAGAGTAGCTGAAAGACAAATTCTTGTGAGATATTAATCTCAATGTCTTGTGACTAGCCCAGGGTTCTGTGAAAGGACTATTATGGCATATGAGGTCACAGAAACCAGAGAAACTCCATTTTGGGCTCGATCCTTTCACCTTCCTTTTGGCCATATTTTTTCTCTACATTTAAGAACATATTTATTATAACTGGGTTAAAATGTTTTCCACCGATTATAACAACTTGATCATTTCTGGTTATTGAAGGGTGCAGGAAATGACCAGAGGAGCAGCTCCCAAAATGGTGCCGAGCATGGTTAGGACACACCAGACAACAAAGCCCTAGGTCCTGGCTTCTGTGTGCACAATTCCCCTTGTGCGCGAAGTTCAAACCTGCAAGCCTCCAATCCTTAGCCAGCTTTGTTATGCGTCCAATAGGACTGTAACACGGCGTCGGCCCCACCCTACTCCCATGCAGCTCCTCCAATAGAAACATAGCACAGCCCCTTCCAGCCCCTGTCAGGCTAATAAATACAGCCCACTCCTTGCAACTCTCTCTCTTTTTTTTTCTTCCATTACAGACCCTCTCTGTAACAGCCCCTTTAATAAATCTCTTGGTCCTCCCTGGGTGTGGAGTCATTACTGGCACTGAAATTCTTTCATTGGTGCCATGACTCAGATTGGGTGCTCCCTCGCCTTTGTGCGGGTGTATTCCCATAGGCGGGACCCCAAACCAGTGCCAGTGGCCACTCCAGCCCTCACGGACCTTCCCACTGTTTTGAACACATGAACTGCATCCACCAGTGACCGTTGGATAGGTGAGTTCCCCAGACACAGAAGCCTGAAACTTGCCCGGGATCCCCAGGGGGAACTGACTGTTGATCGTCCTGCAGCCCCTCCGGCCCCAGGGCAAGGGGGAATACACCCCGCCTCGGCCTTCATGGCCACAGCAGACACTAAAGTCTTCCTCTTCTCTTTCATCTCTTAACCTTAAAACTCCCACGGCTGCTGGGCTGCAGCGGGCCCCAGGGGTCCCACATCTGCTAACCCACAGTGGCTTCCATAAAACTCTCTCTCTCTCCCCCCTCCTTAAGGAATCCCATGGCTGTTGGGCTGCAGCGGACCCCGGGGGTCCCATGTCTGCTGGCCCACAGTGAATTCTGAAGGACTCATATCTGTCAGGTAACAGGGAGCCTCAGAGGCTCCATGTTTGTTGCCCCACAGTAAGTCCTATTCGACTGGCAGGAATCTCGAACACACTTCCACCTGCCTCCCGGTCAAGTGCTTTCCGTCTGGTTCAAAAATCCTTGTGCTAGGTCCCTTGACCCCTTCGGTTCTCCAGGAGGACCCTGGTTGTGCCAAACCCCTGTGACAACAGGCTTTGCCACAGCCACACTTCTCAGACAGCCGACTTTTTGGGGGGATGCCCTGTTTAGTCTACCTGTCTCACCATGGGAGGCTCATCATCCCTGTCAGCAGATTCCCCTCTTAAATGCCTCTTAAACAATCTCACTACACTTTCTCTTTCCTCTGATATCAAACCCAAATGTGTAATTCATTTCTGCACACAAGACTGGCCAACATACCCTTAGACAACCAAAATCAGTGGTCCCCCCAGGGATCCCTCAATCCTGATATTATTTGAAACTTATATAATTTCTGTGAGCATTCAAAACAGTGGATAGGGATTCCCTATGTTCAGTCCTTTTCCCTCTGTGAACATCCCTGCCTCTGCCTCAATTGCAATCCCTCTAATCTCTACCCTCCACTCATGCTAGCATCTGTCACCTCTTCTACAACTTCTCCTTCTCTCACTGTTCTACACACACATCAGTCTCCTCTCCAAAACTCCCCTCCCCCCACTGGAGACACTGTAAGCCCCAGGTCCACTACCTCCTCCTCCATCTCAGATTTCAACACTGCAGGCGAGCCCCCCCTTACAGGCAGCCTAAAATAGCCTCAAGCTCCCCCACCCCCACGCCCCTCTTCGGCCCCGCCCCCTCCCTCTGGCAGCTTGATCCTTATACCTTCCTCTTCCAACAACTCCTCCGTGTAGCTCCCCGGTAACCTGGTCCAAGGCCGTGCCGACCCTCCTAGCCCCACTTTGCGAGGTGGGGGAAGGCGTGGCTCGGGTACATGTCCCTTTTTCTATGTCAGACCTCTCACAAATAGAAAAACATCTCAGATCATACACAACTAACCCTGCCACCTACATTAAAGAACTTCAATACCTCATCCAGTCCTATAGCCTCACTTTTCATGATATCTGTCTTATCCTCTCCAACACCCTACTTCCAGAAGAACGTAGAAGGGTTTGGGAACAGGCTAGAACATATGCAGATGAAATTCATCAAACCACCCCCACTCATCCTCTTGGGACGACCATGGTCCCAGACCAAGACTCAGGCTGGGATTACAATTCCCCTGCTGGCATTGAAACTAGGAACTGTTTTTCTACTTGCCTCCTTTCCACGTTGCGCAGGGCTGCACAAAAGACAGTTAACTTTGAAAAGCTCCAGGAAGTTATTCAGGAAAAAGAGGAAAACCCTCCAACTTCCTCAGCTGGCTCACCAGAGCGCTCCAACAATTTACTAACATAGACCCCAAAACCCCTGATGGACGACAACTCCTAATGACATATTTTTTTCTCCCAAAGCTATCCAGACATTAGGGCAAAACTAAAAAAACTCCCCTTACTCCCCAACATGACGTTCTCACAGCAGCCTTTAAAGTGTTCCATAACCGGGATGAGTAGGAAAAAAAAACACAAATATCAAATGCTGGCCCAGGCCCTTCATGGCAACAGGGTCACCTCCGGTATCACTCAGGGTGGTGGCAACACCCAAAACCAATGACAACCACCAGGACCCTGCTTCAAGTGAGGGCAGCCAGGGCATTGGGCACGAGGGTGCCCCAACCCTGGAGTACCCCAAAAACCATGTCCTAGATGTGGACAGGCGGGACACTGGGCAGCGGACTGCCCCTGTCCCCAAGGAGGGACCGGGTCAACCCCCCATCCCACTCTGGATCTGTTGGGCATGGCAGCGACTTTAGACTGATGAGACCCAGGGTCTCCCTGCCCGACACTAATCTCAAATCGTCGGGAACCTAGGGTCACTATAATGGTTGACGGGCACCCTATCCACTTTCTCCTGTATACCGGAGCCACCCTTTCTGTCATACGAGAGTTTTGGGGCCCGGCTTCCCCGTCTAAGTCCCCTATAGTTGGGGTAGGGGACCAGTCCATCCTTCCACACATAACTCCTATAGTTACACGCATCTTTGTAAACGTCCCCTTCACTCATTTCTTTTTGGTAATGCCTCAGTGTCCTGTGCCTCTTATGGGCAGAGA
Source organism: Cephalopachus bancanus (assembly GCA_027257055.1). Classification (NCBI taxonomy): domain Eukaryota; kingdom Metazoa; phylum Chordata; class Mammalia; order Primates; family Tarsiidae; genus Cephalopachus; species Cephalopachus bancanus. The sequence goes on along the minus strand of JAPVLO010002729.1, from coordinate 12,737 downwards.
CATTTTAGCCAAGTTTCAGGCATCCATCACCTTTAACCCAAGTGTGGCCCTCTGCAACCCTTCCCCTACAGCCCTGTTCTTGGCCCTTCTAACCGCCGATAATTCTGACTCACTTCCCCCTTTGCCCTCCTCGATAGTGAATCCTCAAGTATGGGACATAGACTCCCCTCCCTAGCACACTGCCCCCCAGTCCACATTCAACTTACAAATCCTTCCGCATATCCTAATCAGCCACAATACTCTCTTCCTACCTTCAGTCTTCTGGGACTCCAACCTGTCATTAACTCTTTGCTACAAAAGGGATATCTGTGCCCCACTAACTCCCCGTTCAATACCCCCATTTTAGCGGTATGAAAACCAAATGGTACTTACCGCTTAGTGCAGGATCTAAGACTCATTAATGCAGCTGTCATCCCCATCCACCCGCTAGTTCCTAATCCCTATACCATCTTATCTTCAATTCCTCCAACTGCTACTCACTTCTCGGTTCTCGACCTTAAAGATGCATTCTTTACCGTCCCCCTGGCAGCAGATTCACAAAACATTTTCGTGTTCATGTGAACTGATCCAATATCTCACCATTCACAACAATTCACTTGGACAGTCCTACCACAAGGCTTTCGAGATAGCCCCCACCTGTTCGGTCAAACCTTAGCAGCAGATCTTAAGTCTCTCTCACTTACCAAATCCACCCTTATTCAATATGTAGATGACCTCCTCCTGTGTAGCCCTTCCTTAGCTGATTCTCGAACAGACACTGCACTCACCCTTAACTTTCTAGTGGAAAAAGGATATCTGGTATCCCCTCAAAAGGTCCTACTGTCTGTCACACAAATCACATATCTAGGGGTAGCCGTCTCACACCAACAGAAGGCTATAACGACAGATCGAAAGGCCCTAATTAAATCTCTACATATACCTAAAACTAAGCAGGAAATCCAATCATTTTGGGGGCTAGCAAGATACTTTCAGGTGTGGATTCCCAACTTTGCCTTACTCGTGAAGCCACTCAATACTCTCAAAAAGGGAAGACCCAATGAGCCACTCCTAACACCCTCCTCCATTAAACAACCTTTTGTTGCCCTCCAGCAGGTCCTCCTGAGGGCCCCCACTCTTCATCTGCCAGACGTACACCGACCTTTCATCCTATATGTCCATGAAAACAAGGGGGTGGCCTTGGGAGTCCTGGGACAACTTTGTGGACAAACGTTTGCCCCTGTGGCCTATCTCTCAAAACAGTTAGAGCACACCATCCAGAGCTGGGCCCCATGTCTGCGAGCACTGTCTGCTGCCCACATGTTGGTGTGCAAATCCAAAAAACTCACCTTCAGGGCCCCTATTACCGTAACCTACCCCCACCATCTACAGCACCTCCTAAGCTACAAAGGCTTTCAAACGCTGCCTCCCAGTCGAGTCCTATCACTCCTTGTATTCTTTTTACAAGATCCCTCCATATCCTTTCAAACTTGTGCACCCCTAAACCCAGCCACATTGCTCCCTTCTTCCACAGTCCCACTAACCCCTGACTGTGTAGAGAGTGTTGAGGCTCTCCTCCCTTGCCTGGTTCACATCCAGGAAGGCCCTTTGCCCTCCCCCTCCTAAACCTGGTTCACTGATGGCAGCTCCTTCCTACACAATGGGTCCCGGGTTGCGGGATACACCATCACCTCCATTACACATGTCATTGAAGCAAAGCCTCTCCCGCCAGGCACCACTAACCAACAGGCAGAACTTATAGCTGCCACTCGGGCATTTCAGCTAGTGGCTGGACACTCTCTTTCTCTTTATACTGATTCCAAATATGTTTTCCTTATTCTCATCTCCCACTCGGCCATTTGGAAGGAAAGGGGACTATTTACCACCAAGGGATCAGCAGTGGTTAATGCTAAACTAATTTCTGATCTCCTTGCTGCCTCCTTACTTCCCACTAACATTGGCATTTCTCACTGTAAGGCTCACCAACCAGACTCCTCACCCATCACTCAGGGAAACTAGAGGGCAGACAATGTGGCCTGACAAGCAGCTTTAACATCTGTTCCCGCCTTGGCTGCTGTTGCTCGCCCTGACCCAGACTGCACAGTCCCCACTAATTCACCACCCTCAACCTCTCCCTCCATTACAGACCTTATCCCATATCTACACTCAATCTTTCACACCAATCCTTCCACACTGACGTCTTTCCTAACAAACTTTTACACTCTCACTTCCCAACATAAGGAACTCATAAAAAGCATTACCTCACAATGTTCCATCTGCCAGTAAACCAACCCCAATGCCCTCCAAAACCAGAAAACTTTCCTACCCTTCAAGCTCGGGTACAACTCCCAGGAGTGAACTGGCAGGTCAACTTCACTGTCATGCCCCCAGCACACAACCTAAAATACCTCCTTGTCATCGTGGACACCTTTTCCGGGTGGGTAGAAGCATTTCCAACCTCAAATAAATGAGCAGCAACAGTAGGGACTATCCTTGCTAGCCATATTTTCCCAGGTTCGGTGTCCCCATGTCCCTACAATCTGACAATGGGCCCGGATTCACTTCACAGGTGGTACAGTCTCTAACAACTGATCTTCACATTGATTGGCATTTCCACATCCCATACCACCCACAGTCATCTGGAAAGGTAGAGCAAACCAATCAGACCCTTAAAGACATCCTCACTAAACTATCCTTCGAACTACATCAAAACTGGGTCACCCTCCTTCCTTTGGTCCTCTTCCGCTTATGAGTTCTCCCCAAAAAACCATCTCAACTCTCACCTTTTGAAGTAATGTATGGCCATCCAGCACTGCCTCCATGAGTCCCCACTTCAACTCCTCTGACACCTACTCATATGCTTTACCCCCTCTCGTCTTTCATTCATTCCCACATTTGGGAATATCAAAATCTCCTCTAACCTGTTTCACCCACCGGTCAAATCCCACCTCCCCTCCTTCCTGGACAGTGGGTCTATCTCTCTGACCCAGAAACAAAGTCTCTTTTAAACCCAAAGTGGTCCAAACCTCTTCAGGTAATTTTATCGACTCCCACGGCCGCAAAATTCATCATGGGCCGTCATCAGGTCACCCCATGGATTCACATCTCCTGCTTAAAACCTGCTGCCCCCCCTTCCTCATGTCTCACCCATAATATTTGTCCACCCACCTACAGGTATACCTGCTCCAAGGTTCCAGACCAACCACTTAAGGTTCGCCTGTCTCGACTCACCACTCATCCCAACCCAAATCCAACCCAACATCCTGGATACAACACAGAACACCGGTGATCCTTAGCCCTCTCCTTTCTTGGCCTGATTGCTGTCCTACTTACTATATTACTCACTGGTCGACACCCACAAGCTGGCCGTCTATGGCAAAAAATTCTGTTGGCTACTACCTATCTCCTAATTGTCACAGGCTTTGTTCTCATCAAATGCCTCCTTTAAACACAAAAGTAGCCCCCAGTCTTGCCTCCAAAGTCACTACCCTCTTATTTCTCATCCTTCCATTAACCCAAGCCTACCAACCTCACCCCTACAGGTATACCTGTAACTTTTATGTGCCAGGTAACTTTTCCTGGAAAATAATAAACATCGCTACACAAACGATAGTCTCCGCCTACCTTGGACACGGGCAGCCGATATTTAACTTTGATCTTTGCAAACTATGCCCCAGCCTGTCCATTGTCCCTGAGGGATGGGGAGGCTCTTCCACCAGAGGATGGGGGTGCAGTTATGGCAGTCTGGAAGATGAAATTCAACTCAAGAATGTCAAGTTCTATGTCTGTCCTGACACGGGAGACAAACACTGCCACAAACCCCAGCAGTTTCACTGCACTGCCTGGTGATGCGAAACCATAGCCCGTGGAAAGGCAACTCTGACCCTTACATATCAATTGTAAGACTGCCCTCCACTTCTCCCTGTACACAACTCAAAACCTGCAATCCACTACAGCTTATCATCACCCTGTGGGATGCTTTTAGCCTTCAAAAACCATGGGACACTGGAAAAATGTGGGGCCTTCAACTGTACACACCTGGAACCACCTGGAACCAATCCAGGCCTGTTATTCACAGTCCAATGAAGGCCTATTCCATGCACCCCCAATCCCATGGGACCATTGCGGGAAATAATTCTACCCAAACCTATACCCACGGACTCAAAAATTCAACTCATAACTTCTCCCCCTCTCACCCCAAAGTGGGTAACAATCATCTCACCTACTTTAAAGGCCTCCCCATCCCCCTTTCCGCCTCATCGTTTCCTTCACTTACTAGCAGTGGTGCACCAGCTCCTTAATAAAACCCGCCCCTCTCTGGCAAAAGATTGCTGGCTATGCTTAAACCCACGGCCCTCATATTACATGGGAGTCGGGGCAGTTTCTTCAGTAGGCAATGCAGAAACTAACATAAAGATACTTGCTCTTACTGATATGCAAAATAAGCAATTATGTCCCTGGGGCACTCATCCCACACTGACACTGAATGACCTCCAGGGACAAGGAACGTGTCTCTTTCCCCAACCTTTCCCATAACTATATCCCCCCTCCGATTGTCCTGCAACAACACCTCTCATATTAACATCGCTACCTTCCATAATCAAACCATCCCCCATTTTGTCGTGGCACCCCCTACCACGTGGTTTGCCTATACCCGAGGAATCACCCCCTGTATCAGCCTATAGCATCTCAAAGACACAACAGAATTGTGCATCTTGGTCCACATCCTACCCCAGGTCTACATTATAAAGAAACGGAAGGTAGACAACACCTCAGACTCTTTAACACCACCTGCTCAAAACAGGAACTGTTAGTCCCTTTACTAATGGGACTAGGCATTGCTGGAGCTACAGCCATAGGCATGGCCTCCTTAATTCTGGGTGACCAAAATCTTAAACAGCTTAGCACTCAAATTGACACTGATTTACGCCTACTAGAATTGAGCGTGTCTCAATTAGAACCACAGCTTGACTCTCTTGCTGAGGTAGTATTACAGAGTAGACGAGGCCTAGATCTCCTTTTCCTGAAACAAGGAGGGTTGTGCATAACTCTAGGAGAAGCCTGCTGTTTTTATGCCAACAAATCTGGGATAATAAGAGAAACCCTAGCTCAAATAAGGGACAATATGCAACACCAGGAATCGCAAAACCAGACCTATGGCAACTGGTATCAAACCCTCTTTTCATGACCCCCCCTGGCTCACCACTCTAGTCTTGGCAATAGCCGGCCCAATAATCCTCCTCCTATTAGCTGTAACACTAGGACCATCCATCATCAAATGTCTCCTTACCTACATGAAGACTACTGTCTCAAACTTTTCAAATCGAAGCCTTAACCTCCTGTTGCTCAATAGCTACCAACCTGTTCCTGTAAAAAATCCAGAGCTATAACAACTAAATTTTCATCTAATTTTTTCTTTTAGATATGCTTTCTGTCTACCTCCACAGTCTGCTCCAGGACAGCTGGTTACTACCATCCCCGTGCTCATTAGAAGACTGGCAAGAACAGGTTGCTGTTCTACACTTACAAGGAACCTTCATGGAACTCTCACCTGTGGAAATCTACACCTTCAGTGCCTACCTTTGGGGCCCTGCTCTGGCTGGTTCTGACCCTTCTACCACCTTACCCCCATAACACCCCCGACCAGCAGGAAGTAGCCAGAAAGAGTAACGACGCCTCTCCCCATAAAAACAGAAAAGGTGGGAATGAAGGGTGCAGGAAGTGACCAGAGGGGCGGCTCCCAAAATGGCACTGAGCATGGTGAGGACACACCAGACAACATAGGCCCTAGGTCCCGGCTTCTGTGTGCACAATTCCCTGCATGCGCGAAGTTCAAACCTGCAAGCCTCCAATCCTTAGCCAGCTTTGTTATGCGTCCAATAGGACTATAACACAGTGTCGGCCCCACCCTACTCCCATGCAGCTCCTCCAATAGAAACATAGCACGGCCCCTTCCTGCCCCTGTCAGGCTAATAAATACAGTCCACTCCCTGCAACTCTCTCTCTCTTTTTTTCCTCCATTACAGACCCTCTCTGTAACAGCCCCTTTAATAAATCTCTTGGTCCTGGCCGGGTGTGGAGTCATTAATGGTGCCGAAATTCTTTCAGTTATCTTGTGCAATTTTTGTTGTTGTTTAACTATGGGCTATAATTTCTGTTCTTTAGCATGGCTAATTTTTTTTTTAAATTTTGACTTAAGTAACTCCATTCTGGTACTGACAACTTTCACAAACATATCTTAATAATCAAGATATTAAAACCTCTATCAAATATTAGAAAATATATTCCCGACATTTACAAATTTAAAATGAGATGAATAAATAGCAAAATAATTATTTAGTACTGAGATGTCTTTTTTATTTACTCCATTTCTGACATCAAATTGTTTATTTACCCTGTTCTCCAATTCATTGACATCAACTGGTTTTCCCACAGTTCAAATCAATCATGACTAACTACCAGGAGTTAACGCAGACTCTTCCAGTTGAGGGCTCAGTCTCACGGGAGACTCCAGTCACAAGTCCCAATGGCTGCCATAATTCTGACCGATTGACTTTAAATTCACAAGCTCCACAACTTCTTTCACAGATTGGATAATTTGCTAGAATGACTCTTGAAACACAGGAAACACTTGACTTCTTTTTATCAGTTTAATACATAGGATACTACCTAGAAACTGCCAAGTGGAAGAGATACATAGGATAAGGCATTGAAGAATGAGAGTATACAGACTCTCTCCAGACATGTTACACTCCCAGAATTTTGAAGTGTTTACCTACACAGAAGCTTTGTGTATATCAAATTATATTGTTCAGAAGTTTTTATAGATTTATCTCCAACTCCCTTTCTATGTGCTGGAGATCAGTGGGGATTTTTTGAAAGTATGCATTCTCAAATTTTATAATCTTTATGGTTGCCAGCCCCATCCTTAGATTATTTAAGGGCTCCATCCAACTCACCTCATTAACTTAAACTCAGGTATGATAAAAAGGGCTCCTCATGAATAACAGAGGCATTCCTATCACCCAAGAAATTCCAATGGTTTTAGAATCTCCTTGCCAGAAACCTAGTGCAAATATATTTTTGTTACACCTTAAATATACTTTAAGGCATTCAAATATTGAAAATTAGTTATTTTTACATATAATTTAAGAGTAAACAGTGCTTGCCTACTTTTTGTCATATATTTTACCACACAAAGTGAACATTCTCTCTGTGCATTGGCATGTTTTCACACCCTTCCTAAGTTTGGATCAACTTCCAAGATTTCCTCCTTTTCACTTTCACTTTTGTAAAATATCTATAAAAGTTCCTGCAATGTTAAATTTTTGGTCAACATTACTTCTGAGACATCGTCATCATCTTTGTCATATTTACTTTTCTCTTTGTCATACACTATCCTTAATGGAATTTCTTTGACTTCCCATCAAGAGTCTCTCAAAGAGATTGGTGGTGTCTGCATTTTCATGATCGACTATTTCTTCAATTTCTTCACTTATATTTGATTCATAGTTTGTTTCCAGCATTTTTGCTGCCTTTTTTTTTCCAGAATTTTTCCTTTGTAGGCCAACTTTTTTTTCCATTTATGCATTTTGAAAAGATGTCACATGGCTTTATTACTGAGGAAGTAACATAGATAAGGAAGCAACATCAAAGCTGCACACTTTGTTGTCTGTACATAAATGAAATAAAGGGTGCATAGTGAATAATAGTCAACAGACTTTGAAAAAAGTATCATAGCTGGGCTCGGTGACTCAGCCTGTAATCCCGCACTTTTGGGAGGCTGAGGTGAGTGAATTGCCTGAGCCCGCGGGTTCAAGACCCGCCTGGGCAACTTGGCGAGACCTCATCTCTACAATAAAAAAATCAAAATGAGCCGGGTGTGGAAGCGCGCACCTGTATTTCCAGCTACTAGGAAGACTGAGGTGGAAGGATCACCGGGGCCCAGCAGGTCGAGGCTGCAGTGGCCGGGAGCGGCCACTGCACTACAGTCTGGGTGACAGAGTGAGACTCCAACTCAAAAAAAAAAAAAAAGAAAAAGAAAAAGAAAAAAGTATCATGACTAGATTTTGACACACATATGCTATTTAGTTTGTGACTGTGGACTAAATAGTTGGCAACAGTTTATATTTCATGCAATTGCTCAGTTACTATGCTGTGATAACTGAAACTGAAACTGTGTTTTTAGGAGCTATTTTTTAACTAAATCATGGTAACCACCATGCTCATAATTTGTACCTATTGGAACCAAAAAGAGCAAAGAATGCCTGTTCTCTTGTCTCTTTGTTTGACTTCTAACATGATACCTCTTAACATATTTATGGATTTCAATTATATTATTTGGGATCTGAGAAACATCTGATCTTTTTCATGAATATAATTTGATAAGGACTTCTTTCAAATGATCCAAGTTTTATAAGTTTCTCAGAGGAACAAAACTTTATTTTTAATTGAAAACAAGACTTTTTCAAGAATGAGTTGAATTTTTAACTTTTTGTTGATAATATTTAAGATTTTGATTTGATGTGTGCTGCTGAAGTTTGCAGTTTGACTGAAAATATATATAAAGATATAATATATTTTCAATAGACTCTAAGCTCCATGAGGTGGGTCATGTTCATTTACTGTTATTTCTATAGTGATTAAAAGAATGTTAGGCATATATCAGGCATCAGAAGTATCTTTTGAATGCATGAATAATCTGCATATATCCCTGTGGATCACTACAAAAATATGACAACACAGGACTAATCCTATGTCATTTATACATGTAATATCATAGTTCACTTTAAATTTATATACTGTTTTAACATTGTATAATCAGGTACACTTGCTTAAGTAACTAAATTGATATTTTTGCCATATTAAGAAATTAGGAGTATCTCTCTTAACTCTTAATTTATTTTATTTAACTGTCTACAATTTTGTTCACCAAGAATTCTGAGGGATTAATGAAATAATATGTCATAGGTAAGTTTTGATACATAAGAGGAAGAGTTAAATCTAGGCACATGGTCTGATATGCCCCCTTGAGGAACTAAAAATTTGAAAGTTTTAAAGCTTTAAATATTTTCCAGTCATCTAAAGAAACTATTTCTAGGGTCCACATCTTATATACCTGCAATGAGGGATATGAGACACCAATGTTTAGAAATATCAAGCAGATTTCTCTGTACTCAATTACTTATCTAATAATCATAGATTTACATTTGTGTAATTTAGTTTTCAGTATATGTATATAATATTTGAAATAATAATTTATAAAATTATTGAAAAAGAATATTTATATGAGCATAGCAATAGGTGAAGAATAATATTAATCTTGACCTCAATTTATTATTAAAGCTTCAAGAAAGATAAAAATAGAAGGGACATTTCTCGATATATAAATAGTCTCTACAACAGAACAAATATCAAATATCAAAACATTGAAAACTTAGTCCTGATCTTAGAAGTGAGAAATGGGCATTTACTATATATGTAATGTCCTGGAGACACTAGTTAAAAAAAAAAAAAGTAAGTGAGAAAATGCAATAAAATTATTAGTGCTTCTATCAGAAAATAAAGTAGTCATTATTTGCAGGCAAAAATATTGTGCACGCAGAACATTCAAATTTCCAGATGAAGTATTTCAGTAGCAATAGCAAAAATGGTAAATATGTGCAATATATTCTCACAATGGAATAAAAAAATCAAATACATAGAATCATGCAATAAATGATATACAAGATCTGTATAAATAAAAATTTAAATGTTATTGAGAAAAATTTAAATATAAAATCAAATTACTAAAACAGTATTTTATATTAATGTGTTGGAAATCTCATTTTCATGAGTATATTGATTTTTTCAAAATAGATCTATAGATTCAATGAAATTTTAATAAAAATCCAAAGCTATGCTGAATGAAAGCTAACACATCTATATCAAAATTGATACCAAAAATATAACATGGCAAGAAGAGCCAGAAACAGTCATTTGTAACACAATTGGAGAACATATACTGTGGTATATTATCATAATTATTAATTTACAGTAATTGTGCTTTGGTGAAAGAATAGACACAATAATATATTACTTAAAACTTCAGAAATATATTCAAGTGTATGTAGTTAGTTGATTTTTGTCAAAGGGATACTGCAGTACAATAGGAAAATGATATTTCCATAAATCAACAAACTTTTTGTGAGGTGCCAAATAAAAATACATTTTAGGTTTTACAGATCACTCAATTTCTATTGAAACTACTCAATTTTGTCTGTAGAGTTAAAAAGCAGCAGAATATGATCTGTTAACAAATGGATGAGTCATACAACATTTTATGTTACAAAATATCCTGCTATTAACATATTATTTTATCCATTTACAAATGTAAAAACTTTTCTTAGTTTACAGTTCATACACAAGTGATCATACAAAAACAGATGTGATCCATTGTCCATATCTTGTTAATCACTGGTGTTTTCAATATATTGTACTGGGTCAATCCAATATCAGCATAGGAAAAAAAAGTATCCTTATTTCTACTTGATCCCATGCACAAAAGATTCATTTTAGTAAGTTTTTGTTTTTGTTTATTTCAGTTGGAGTCTCACTCTGTCGCCCAGACTGGAGTGCAGTGGCCACCCCCGGCCACTGCAGCCTTGACCTGCCGGGCTCCAGCGATCCTTCCGCCTCAGTCTTCCAAGTAGCTGGAACTACAGGCACGCGCTACCATGCCCAGCTGATTTTTGATTTATTGTAGATATTTAATGCCTAAATCTGAAACCTAATGGGATACAAATCCTGTAAGTAAACACCATATATCCTTAGTACATTGAAGTAGGCACACATTTTTTAAATTGTTAATTTAGAAACTATGTCATTGGCACTAAAAATGTTATTTTTATAGGATTTGTGGTTGAATTCCTTTTTGTTTCAATATGTCAGACACATCTAATCAAAAATTTATACTATTACTTTCCATAATAATAAATACTGGAGACTTTTGCTTAAATTCATCCATAAATAATTATGATGAGCATAATAGAAATTTAATAATTAAAGAGATCTCATAAAATTCTCAGTGTGAATACAGGGTGTGTGTGTATTTATTTCTTCTTGGTAGCAATACATATCAATTATCAACACCAAAGAGGTGTACAGGGTGCCATGGTCTAAATGGTTTATTTTGTAGATTTATATAATAAAGCTGAAAGATTAAATGTATTATGCAATAAATAAAATAAGGCATAAATGACTGAGGGAATCTATAGAGTAGATGTTTACTTGAGTATCATATAGCTTCTTCTACCACATTTTTCATAATTTTTTACTTTTTGTAGTGATTTCATTTTCAAAAATTGTTCCTTTTCTGAACATGAGTTGATTGAGAAATTGAGGTCTTGCTTCTGTAATCTCAATTCTATTTCATTGGTCTATATGACTGTTCTTGTACCAATACCAGGCTGTTATGATTATTGTAGCTTTACAATAAAATTTAAAGTCTGGGAGTGTGATACTACCTGCTTTTTTTTTTCTGAGGATTGCTTTGGCCATTTGTGACCATTTATATTTCCATATGAATTCCTGTATTGTTGTTTCTAGGTCTGAGAAGAATGTTGCTGGTAATTTTATAAGTACTACATTAAATCTGTAGATTACCTTAGGTAGAATGGACACCTTAACAATGTTGATTCTTCCAATCCCTGAGCATAGAATATTTTTCCACTTGTTTGTGTCATCTTTGATTACATTGAGCAGTGTTTTGTAGTTTTCATTGTAAAACCTCCACCACCAACCACTGGGGAGAGGAGAACCTATTCAGTAAATGGTGCTGAGAAGACTGGCTGACCACATGCAGAAGATTGAAACAGGACTCCTACCTATCCCCATACATAAAAATTAACTCTAAATGGATTACAGATCTAAACATAAAACCTCAAATTATAAGAACCTTAGAAAATGCAGGAGACACTCTTATGGAAATTGCGACTGGCAACCAATTCCTGATCAAAACCCCAAAACCCATGTCATAAGAGAAAAGATAGACAAATGGGACCTCATCAAACTGACAAGCTTCTGCAAAGCCAAAGAAACCATCAAGAGAGCAGGAAGACAGCCCACAGACAGGGAAAAAAATATTTGCCAACTGTATGCCTGACCAAGTCCTAACATCTAGGATCTACAAGGAACTCAAACGTGCTGAAAGGAAAAAAAAAAAAAGCCTTAAAAAGTAGGCAAATGATATGAATAGACAGTTCTCAAAAGAAGACATACAAGCAGTCAACAGATACATGAAAAAATGTTTAGCCTCACTAGTCATCAAAGAAATGCAAATTAAAACTACACTGAGATACCACCTAACTCCAGTCAGAATAGCCATCATCAATAACTCAAAAAAACAACAGATGCTGGAGAGAATGTGGTGAAAGGAGCACTTATACACTGTTGGTGGGAGTGTAAGCCAGTACAGCCTCCATGGAAAACAGTGTGGCGATTCCTAAAATTCTAAAAGTTGACCTTCCATATGACCCCGCAATGCCCAACTGGGAATATACCTGGAAGAACTCAGGTCACTCTATAAAAAAGATACTTGCACACGTATGTTTATTGCAGCATTGTTTGTAATAGCAAGAACATGGAACCAACCTTACTGCTCATCAAAAGAGTACTGGATAAAAAAAAATGTGGTACATATACACAATGGAATACTACACAGTCATAAAGAAGAACAGAATCATGAACTTTGCAGCAACCTGGATGGACTTAGAGTCTATAAT
>JAPVLO010002728.1:0-109318 GCA_027257055.1 Cephalopachus bancanus | reverse complement strand
AAAATTATTACTCTACAATTATGCTAATGTTATACCTGTGTAGGATGACAGAGACAATTCATTGAACTTGTGCGGTGAACCAGAAAAGGTGTCTGTGCATCCTGTTATGTGAATTCTACTAACATCGCCTGATGGGGAAGGAATTGAGGCTCTGAGAGTCGAGAGCCTTCTCAGAGGGCACACAGCTAGAAATTGCTGGACCTACCCAACAGGTGTCCGGTCAAGGTTCCTTTCCTTCATTTTGGTTCAGAGTCTCTACAAACATGGTGGAAACTGAGAGACCCAAGAGATTAAAAGGAAGACTCTAAGAGAACTATTACTATATGAATTCCTACCCCACGTTCACTGTATTTGTTTGCAGTGTTTGTACTAAGAATTTTGTTAAGTTTAATTTTTGTTTGTCTCATAAAATAACCGATTGCTTCTACAACTGCTGCTAGCAGTGTGTGAATGTCGGGTAATAAACCCCTCCCAGACATTCCTTTGCTTAGCCTGCCTGATTGCTAAACCTAGCTTATCTGACATTCCACTCTGTTCATTTGGCAGCTCCCCCATCAATCACAGGTAGCTGAGCGAACCAGACCAATCCCAAGTGCCCCCGTACCCATTAGGAGAAATTACCCTATCATGTAAAAACAAGTTTAAAGTTCTTTCCCCTCCCTCTGTAATGTTGTATAAAAACTGCTTGCCATGCTGGATCAGGGCTCTTGTCCCTGAAGCTGCTGCTTTGGGCGTGAGCCCAGACTCGAGTCTGAGTAAAGACCCTTGTGTGTTTACATCAGAGCTGGCTCTTTGTTGGTCTCTCAGATTCTGAAATTTGGGTTTAACATTTGGAGGCCCCAGCGAGATTGTTTTTTATTCCAGAGACCTCCAACCCCAGCCTATAGTGTCTCCATATGGGAGAGTGCACTGTATTGTCTGTCTGTCTGCTTATTTGTTACTTGTTGCTAGCACGCTTCTTGTAAAATACCAATATCCATTTTATAAGGTCAGAATAAGGTTAAGCGGATGTGCTCTAGGACCACTGGCCAGAGGTCTTGGGAGACGTCTCTCGATCTCAGAGGGAGCCTAGGCGCTGGGAAGCGCAGGCACAGAGGGGGTCCAGGCGTGAGAGGCGCAGACTCAGTAGCTCTCGGACACAGTGGCGGTCTGAGAGAGGGGGTCGTCTGGTATGCCCCCATTTGGAGGATAGCGCTGTCCTCATATCTGAAGGTAGCCCAGCACCAAGAGGTGTGGGCTTGCCTTCAGATCGGTTTTGTCTTTGTCTCTACGGCGTAGGAAAGTATATTTTGTGTGGGTTGCATTTTTTATTTTATCTGCTGTTTATGTGTGTTACTGTGGACGGAAAACATGGGACAGAGACTGACTCTAACTCTTGGCTGATTATTTCTCGAACGTAAAGTAAAGCTGATAATCTGAATGAAATCATTTGCAAAAAAAAAAAAAAGAGGCCGTCCTTCAATGTAAAATGGCCACCTGAGAGCACTTTCTCACTAAGTTTTGCTTTGCAGGTTAAGCATATTATCTTCCTGATTTCCGTTATAGCCGCCCAAATCAGGTACGTAACTGATAACCGCCCCCCCCGTGGGCAAAATCTTTTATTCCACCCAAACAGAGCCGACGCTCAGAGTCCTGGCCTCAAAGGAAACAAAGCCCGGCCTGGGCAGCCGAGGCGCAGTGCGGCAACCCTTGCCCCACCTCCCCCCCCCCGCCCGCGAGCTGGGTGGAGCCTGTGAGTCATAGTCTGCTCTCGGCAGAGAGAAAACTGAGAACAAAGAGGATTAATGAACATCAGCAAATCAAAAAAAAAAAAGATAAAATGGTATAAGCACACCAAAATGGTATAAGGAAAGTTAAAAATATACATACAAAAGAAGTTCTATAAACAATCTAGGCATAATAAAGTCTTTTCTGAATGCAAGTCTCCAAACATTTTTGGATTTCTCTTCAAATTTTATATAGAATTTACTTAAGTGCCTAGTTCAAATTATAGTCTAAAACAATCTGTCAGGCTACCATTATAGTCCAGAAATACAAAAGCTGGTACTTGTAATAAAGCCACAGAAATTAAAGTTTATCATTTAAGTTATGCTAATAACTTCAGACCTTATAGCTTTTATATAAAAAGGTAATCGGCCACTGCCTACAATTGTCAAAATGTAGGCCTGACTTTATTCCTTTTATTGAGCTAGAATCCAGTAATTTTATGCCCACATAATGGTCATGCAAAAATTCCAGCCAGTGCCTGAAAATAATGCCACTGCTGAAACAAATCTGGACGCCTTAAGTCAGACAGGGAGAGATTTTCAATCTCTGGCTAGGGAGACTGTGCCCATTATCAGCTTCACAGAAGCTGACCTTCACCCCTCAGCACCCCAAATGATTATGGGATTAAAAAAATCTCTAAAGAATAAATAATTGACGCAGGGTAGCTAGCACAGGCTAGACATAAATAAATTTCCTATAGATAGGTTTTAAAAGGCGTTTAAACATTTCTACTGCAGGCCAAGTGGCAACCTGTCCCACCCCTTGGTGAATTCAAGGAAAACTCCATCAGATAAAACTAGAACAGTATAATTTCAATTTGCAGGTTAGCATAATAATCACTAGAAATCCTTTGGAAACATAAATTAACTAAACATAGGTATTTGGTATTTCATCACTCAGGATCCAAATCCCTGAAATGAACTTTGTTAAACCTACAAAACTGTTTAATGGTAGGCCTCTGAAGGAAAGGGGGGCCACAAACATAAATGCTCATAAGAAGATGTGTTGTCTATTTGAAATAAATTTTAATTACAGTTTATAAGCTTATTTCCCTAGAAACTTCTTGAACCAGAAGAAATTCAAAACATCCAGGGGAAGTAAGTGCTGCTAAAAAATTTAAAAAAGGAAGAATCCAATCAGCAACTGTAAAAAAAAAAAGAGGGAGGGAGGGGACCCTAAGTGTGGTCCTGTTTCTATAGCAGTCTAGAGAATTTAAATACCTAACTTCTCTATGAAGTCTCAAAGGGGGGTGAACAAAAACCCCTGCTAAGGGAAAAGGCCCCACAATAGGCTTTTAAATAAAGTAAACAGGCATCTTAACTCTTCTTGTTAGGGGCATACAGGCAAACTTAAAAGAATTTGGAAGTCTTGCCTTGGAGCAACAACAACAAAAAAAAAGCAAAGTTTTTTTTAGTTGTTGTTGTTGTTTTTCTTTCTTTTTTCTTTTTTTCTCTTTTCAAAATCGTTAAACTGTAATTTTGGCCAAATAAGACTTTTTTATGAAATGGCCAGTCTCTGGGCCATTTGGCCTTTCTTAAACAAAACCCGCCTGGGCGGGCCTTTAAAGTTGCAACTTGCCATTCAAAGGGAAATACCTCCAACTGCTATCAACCTTGCCGCTGGGCTAGTGGCAGCCCAGGTGAGGCCAACTGCTGATCCTGAATCAGTTACATGTTTCTGTGTTTATTCACACAATCATACAAGAAATATATATTTAAGCATTTGCCGCATCCTGCCACAAAATGAATGGAGAATAACCTGGGCTTCACTCTCTAGCACATCAATTATTATAAAAGTATGTCACACCTATTATAAAAACAAAGGAAACTGTTGTCTCCTGCCAATGTTTACCTGTTTTAAATTCTCAATTTAAGCTATAACCTAACTACATGTCTCTAATGTTTTCAATATAATAATATAATAATTCTACTTTTAATAATTACCAGGCTTCTTGCTTAATATCTACCTTTAAGTCTCTAAGTACAGAAAGCCCTTACCAGGATGGATGATGGCTGCAAATGTTAATGCCTGGAGGAACTAACCCTATCATGTGACTAGATGCCTATCAGCATCTGTTTGCCCCTTCAATGATACAGAAAAGGACTGGTTGCTCATCCAGCAACATACTGGCTTCCTGAGATGAAGAGACTGTGCTTATAACTCTAAGGTGGACTATCCTGTGCCTGGTACAAGAATATATTAGTGACTGGGGTTTTTAATGGCTATACGCTTGCCACAGCTAGGTGTCATTCCAATGGATGGGTGCCTCCAGTACTGTCCATCAAGTACAGTGTCCGGCAGATTATTCAGCCTCATCTATGGAGAGCTCTTGCAGGCCTTCAGCCAGGCAGCCTGTCTAAATCCGTTGAACAAACTCAGTTATACCATATTAGAGCATACTTGCAATCTCCTTATATATTTCTTATTTAGAGTGAATATTGAACTGTTAAAATTATTTATCATGCTAATGTTTATAAGATATCTTGTACTGAATGCATTTTACTAATTGTTTAACCAAGGCCTTTTGTAAGAAATTTGTCATTCTCAAGCAACTCCCCTATTTAATGGTCCCCATATCTTTGTCATCCCGTTAATATGCTGAAATGGTTTACAAACATTATGTAAGGTTAATGCTATGTTAGAAAGACAGAAAAATTTTTTAGCTACTTAATTTTAAAAATTATAGCATTAATAGCAATTACTACTTCAGTAACAGTTTCAGCTGTAGCTCTATCTAAGGAAGTTCATACAGCTACCTTTGCTAATCAGTTATCTAAGGATATTTCTATTGCATTGGCTACTCAAACAATTGTAGATTAAAAGTTAAAAATAAAAGTTAATGCTTTAAAAAAAAGACAGCGTTAGCAGTAAAACAAGAACTTGCGACTTTAAAAATAAACCTGGCTCTCCGATGTCACTCTGAGTTTCAGTGGATTTGCCTCATTCCTTTGGAGGTAAATAAGTCTGTCCATACTTGGGACAAGATAAAGAATCATATCCTTAAAATTTAAAATCATTCGGACTTAAATATAAACCTCACTAAATTACATTAAGACATACAGGACATAAGTTGCTAAAAAGCAGTTCCGGTCCTATGAATTGACTAGCTCCATATTTAATAACTTCTCATTGTTTGCTAATCAAAAGTCATTAATGTCTATACTATTAGTGTAAGAATTTGCGGGACAGTAATTCTTGTCTTGCTGTGCCTATTTCCAGTTATTTCCAGAGTACTGAAAAGGAACATTTTTCAGCTTAACACCGAGTTTCATGGTTTTGTACTAAAATAATAAATTTTAAAAGGGGAAGATGTTGGGAGCCAGCCCTGGAGGCCCACTGAGCATTAGGGATCAGGGAGGGCCATAGACCCCGAGACCGCTAGGACGTGTTTGGGAGCCATTGACCCCATTTTCCTCCTCTTTTTACCATAAAACACAAGTAACCTAAAGAAACTCTGCTGATCTAAGCTGAAAGCTCCGTAACTGTAACAGGCATGGCTTACTCTGAAAACCTATTGTTCCTGTTTCCCATAAAACTGTGGTTTTGGCTTACAAATTAAATATAATTCAAATTCAGGTCACATTTGAGAGCCCTTTATATGGTACAAGCTTCTTTATACAATTTAAAAGTATAATTGTAAAATTAGTATACACTTATAAGGAGCAGTTTCAAGCTTTTCAATAATAAAGTTGTCAAAAATGGCTCAGTACACTCCTGAGAGCCCAGCGCGTACTTTAGACTGGGCTGCATTCTTTTAGGCCAGCTTTAACTACAATTAATGTAAGGTTTTGATTATTTTAAAATAGATCATGCTAACGTCAAAGAATCATGTTAGTTCAAGCATGACCAATCATAATATTTTAAGGTTTAATAAGATACAGTTAATTTTACAAATTTCATTGTCTCTATTTCCTACTGTTGTAATTTTGGAGAACAAGAGCAACAACTCAATTGGTTTAAAGCATGATTTAACTGCATCCCCTGGTTTACTACACTAATTTCCACCATAGTTGCCCTTTAGTTGTTTTAATTATCCTACTTATTTTCGGGCCTTGCATCATCAACAAGCTTGTAGCCTTTGTTAAAAATCAAGTCAGCACTGTTCAACTCATGGTACTCAAGCACCAGTGCCAACCACTTGGTACTCATCCTTGGTGTCTCAACTCTCCTACCCATTTTCAGAATGGTCTTTAAAAAAAAAACCTATGTAGACCGATGATTGGGTCTTATCTTTAGGTTCCTCTGAGAGGGGGGAATGAGAGACCCAAGAGATTAAAAGGAAGACCCTAAGAGAACTATTACTATATGAATTCCTACCCCACGTTCACTGTATTTGTTTGCAGTGTTTGTACTTAGAATTTTGTTAAGTTTAATTTTTGTTTGTCTCATAAAATAACCGATTGCTTTCGCAACTGCTGCTAACAGTGTGTGAATGTCGGTAATAAACCCCTCCCAGACATTCCTTTGCTTAGCCTGCCTGATTGCTAAACCTAGCTTATCTGACATTCCACTCTGCTCATTTGGCAGCTCCCCCGTCAATCACAGGTAGCTGAGCAGACCAGACCAATCCCAAGTGTCCCCGTACCCATTAGGAGAAATTACCCTATCATGTAAAAACAAGTTTAAAGTTCTTTCCCCTCCCTCTGTAATGTTGTATAAAAACTGCTTGCCATGCTGGATCAGGGCTCTCGTCCCGAAGCTGCTGCTTTGGGCGTGAGCCCAGACTCGAGCCTGAATAAAGACCCTTGTGTGTTTGCATCAGAGCTGGCTCTTTGTTGGTCTCTCGGATTCTGAAATTTGGGTTTAACAGAAATCTTTATTGATTCTTTAGTTTTGTTATAATTAGAGCCTCGTTTAGCCAGTGAGAGAGGAAAGCAAGAGAGGAAAGGAGCCCGAGAGAGCCAAAGAAAGACAGCAGGGGCCAGGCCTGTCTTTGCTGGAACCATCATAACTGCTTCAACATGGGATTTTGTGGCTGCTCCAGGCTGTCACTGGTTTTGGCGTCTCCTACTCATATCAGCCAATAAAACAGCACTGCTATGATCACACCTGCAACAATCTTGACCTTGGATCCCTGAAAAGTAAGCAGCTCTCTTTGAAAATTTACAGCAAGCCCAGCTTAACTTCTTTCTCCCAAGAGGAGCACTCTCTCTCCCTTCTCTTTTCTGACCTCTGTAAAAGCCTGGCCTGGCCCTACCCCTCCCCTCCCAGCGGACAACTCAGCTTCCTCTCCCAGGGAGGATTTTTGACTCTGTTCCCAGGAACTCTGTTTTAGGGGTGTATGTGTCCATTTCATGGTGTTGGGCTTGTCTTGGCTTTTCCTGAGAATGGGCTGATGGAATTCTTTGGAGAGAGCTTCCAGGGTGAGGACATTTCTTCCTGACTTGGGGGTGGGCAGTCAAGAGGGTTTGTGATGGTGTCCGGGGGTGAGGACTGGGGATTGTATTGTGGTCTGAGGTCATACTGCACTGCACCCTTTCACAGGGATGGCTTTGGCAAAAGCTGAGAGGAGACTTAGGGAGGCCACAGCCATGGGCGGCACACTTGGGGTCACTGTGCACTGTTCACAAGTGCACCCTGGATGCTTTCATCTCAGGCCCAACACCTCAGCTGAACTCTGACTCTCTGCCTCCCCTCATTCTGTGTCTTACAGGCACCTCAAACATCACACCCCACACCAAATATCCCCAAAGCTGCCCTTCCTGCCATGGTTCCCATCTCATCAAGGGTCCCCACCCATCCAATTACCCAGGCCAAGTGCCCCGAAGGTGCTACAGTGTAGCTGTAATGGGCAGAGGCTCTAGAAATGGACAGCTGGGGTTTGAATTCTGGCTCTATGCCAATTAATGACTGTGTGTTTTGGAAGACTGGGAAGGGGGAAGGGGCAGAGGTGTGCCCAGATCTGACACCCACATGTTCCCAAGCTCTTCTGGAGGCCCACAGACCTGGGTTGCCTTGCCTGGGTGTCCTTTAGGGATCCAGTTTGCCTGCCATGGTCCTAGGTCAGGCAGACTCTCCTGCTGACCCACAGGGATTCAGAAGCTGTCTTCAAGATGGGTCTCTGAGGGGAAGGATCCCATCAGAGAGGACCTCTATCCACTCCTTGCCATCCACTCCCTGCTCTGTGATGGGAACTGAGGCCTGCAGGGGAAGTGCCTTCTCCAGTGACCCTCTGAGGATTAGAAAGCAATCCTGGGATTTGAGTTCAGACATCCTGACTTCAAACCCTGGGTCTCTGAGAGGGTGAGACTGCACACTTCACAGGGAATCTCCCCTCTGGCTGCCCAGCCCAGTCAGCCCCACTCCAAGCTGACCTCCCCAGGGGAGGTTGATCATTCAGAGAGGGCCTTACCTGCTTGGAGAGGGATTTGCCGTATCTCAGACCGGTGACAAAGTGCTCACAGTTCCTGCGTGCAGGACTGTATTTTACCTTCTTCCCAATCTTACTCTTTGCATCCTTGATGATCACTTCCACAGGCCGGGGTCTGTACTCTCGGTCCAAGCTGTTGTTGATTCGGTATTTACAGTTCCCCACCACATCCTCCAGACGCTCCTGTTTCACTTCCGCTATGAGGAAGATGCTGAAGGAGCCAGGCCCAAGGAAATTACCTGCAAACAACAGCATTCTCACTGGGAGCCCTGGGGAGGGCAAAGTGGGTAGAGAAGACCTCAGCTCAGAAAGAAGGACAGAAGGAATGTACCACATAGATGCTGATGCTGATACTTCACAAATGATTGGAGTCACTGATTTTGCTTTTTTATCTAATAAAGTATAAATGCTTTTTCAATCAGGGAATGTCATGATTGTCCATGGCTGCCACCGTTTCCCACTCTAGGCATGTCCATGATTTTTGTTACCATTCCCCTGTTATTGGTCACTTAAGCATTTGAAAAGTTTTCGCTGCCATGCATGGTAGCTCACACTTGTGATCCCAGCACTTTGGGGAATCAAAGTGAGACAATTGTCTGAGCCCAGGAGTTTGAGACCAGCCTGGGTAACATGACAAGACCTCACCTCTGCAATAAATTTTAAAATTAGCTAGGGATGGCGGAATGTGGTTTCTAATTGGGTGGCTGAAGCAAAAGGGTCGCCTGAGCTCAGGAGGTTGAGGCTGTGGTAAGCCATGATCATGTCACTGCACTCAAGCTCGGGTGACAGAATGACACTGACTAAAAGAAAAAGAAAAAGTTTTCACCATGCTAAACAATGTGTGTAAAGCATATTTGTTACCTGTTCGTCTTTGGACACGTGTGTTTCAAAAAGAGATGTGATTTGTTTTAGTACCTACTGTGTTTCAGACACCATGCTGTTGTTTTCCTATACTACCTACTTTAATCTAATCTTCCTTTTTTCTTTTTTTTTTTTGAGTCAGAGTCTGAAAACCTGAGGTATTCAGTTATTTGCTTATTAGCCCTGATTTTGAAAATCACACATTCAACAGTTCTCACTTGGATGAGCCATATGGATCACATAGCCGTCTCCCACATAGATGGCCCAGTGTTGAAAGGCAATGTGAAAAATCTCAATCAGGTCTCCAGGCTTGGGCTCCTTGCGGGACTGTAATAGAAAAAAACAGACGGTGTAAATGAACATCTAAGCAACTACAGAGACCCTGGCTGGGGAAGCTGCAGCTGGGTTGGGGACCTCTGGCTGATGACGATCTCCTGGTGAGAATCTGAAAAGGATGAGGGACAATGATCTCATGAAATGGAAGAGAGGAGGTGCATCTGGGAGAGCGTGTGGTGTATGTGTGGGGTGTTTGTGCATACCGAGATGCAGGGTGCATACAGAAGTGCATTGCACACCTGCTGCTGAGCAGGCTGACACAAGAGCTTTGCATGGAGCAGCATCCGTGCTGAGGCTGGTGGCAATCTTAGGGAGGTGAGTTTTGAGTTCACTGCCCTCTGCAGATGAACCTTTGGGTCCTCATCCCACCTTCTGCCCTGTGTTGGTCCGGGGCCCCAGAGGCACCTCCTCCTCGTACCCTGCACCCACCCAGCCTCGGAACACCCATCCATTGGAGATGAAGACCTGGGAGATGGGAACTGACAGCATTCTGATGTGACCTGAGCCTGAGAGAGGGGTCTTGTGGAGACCCCAGTTCCAGCCCTGAGGGAGGTACATTCACAGAACAGGCCTCTGCTGGGCACTTGTCGTATGATAGCTGCACCCTCTCAAGAGTTCCAGAGGAAGGCACAATCATTCCATTACACTAGTGGGGAAACTGAGGATCAGAGAGGTGTAGAGAGGCTTTTCTGAGAACCCTCAGCTGGAAAGATCCCAGCTGGTTCTTCCGTGCCCAGGATCTTTTATTGGTTCCCAACTCCCCCATACTCCCTCCCCTTCCCCAATTCCTTTCGTCTTCACTGTGTGCCACTTCAGGGCATCACAGCCTCAAGATGGGAGAATTTTCTAGGTTTTGCCCTTTTTGTGACTGTCCTCAGTGGATAACGAACCTCATCCACCCTCATCCCAGGCTGTCCAGGCAGAGAGCAGGGTAGCTCATCTTTGCTTTCTTCCTTATGTCAATATCCAATCCCCAAACTAATCATTGTGGATTCCAGAAGCTTCTCCTGACTATTGTACTCCTTAGTCTCTGGTCCCCTGACTTGGCAGCACTTCCCAGCATCAATGATCCCACAGTCCCCTGTGGGGCCCCCAATCCTGCCCCTGCTACCCCACATCCAGCTCCCCAGGACTCACGGTGGCCTCCCCAGGGCATGTCTGGCCATGGCCTTCCTCTGGCCTCCGAGGGCAGGACACACACCTCAGGCAGCTACCAGACTCCTCCTGACCTCCTTCCTCACCCTCCCAGTGCTCCCTGGGCTCTGCCCCCACAGCCTGACTGAGGGACTCTCTCCTCCCGCCCATGACCCTGCTCTGGGCTCTGCCACTCTGCATGGCCGGGTCTCTGCCCCCACATGTCCTACACCCACTCCTCCTCTTCCTGAATCTCCTAAGATAACCTTCATGAGAGAGGCTGCCCCAATGGCCCCAGCCTGGATCAGCTGCCCTCTCTGGGCCCTGGGTCCTCCTGGACCTACCCCTCTCCCTGAGTGATCAGGATGTCCTGCAATTTCCCGTCCAGTCTGTGTCTCCCTCTGGGCTGTGAGCTCCATGCAGGCAGCATCTGTGCGCCCCTCCCTCCCTCCCTTCCTCCCTGAATCTCCAGGACCCAGCCAAGGGCTGGCATGGAATGGGGCAAAGGAAACAGGGAAGTCAGTAGTGAAAAGACTTTGCCCATTTCCTCTTCTGAAAATGCAGCAAGGCACTGTAGGGCCCAGACACAGGCTTTGTCTAGGGATAAGGGTGTTTGGGGGGGGGAAAGGCTGGCTGAAGGGGGGAGGGTAGATTTTTAACTGTAATGCTAAATGTCTGAAACCAAAACCAAGGCACAATCAGCAGCAGCTGGTGGCCAATGAAATGTGACCTTTGAGCCAGGCACAGTTTGGGAGTCTGAGGTGAAAGGTTGCCAGAATCCAGGGTTTGGAGTCCAGTCTGGGCAACTTGGCAAGACCTTGTCTCTACAACAAATCACAACATTAGATAGGTGTGGTGGCACGTTCCTGTAGTGCCAGCTACTTGGAAGGCTGAGGTGGAAGGTTCGCCTGAACCTAGCAGGTACAGGCTGCAGTAGCTGTGGTGACGCCACTGCACTCCACCCACAGTGACAGTGAGACTCCAACTCTAAAAAATAAAGGAAATGTGAGCTTTGCCTAAATAAGGAAATGGCTTCCAGGTGCCAGAGCCCTGATATGTTGTAGCAGCAACAAAGCCCTCTAGTGAATCTGCAGGCAACAAAGAAGACTGCCCTCTGAAATTTCCAGGTCCCTTCCCAGAATCAGCTCATTTCTAGTAATAGCCCGAGGCCAGCCAGCTAGGAACCCAGCCTGTTCTCCCTGGAGCATAAGAAAATCTGGTTGATATCAGGGGAGATTTCAGAGTTCAGAACACTGAAATTAGAATGCACTTTATAAGGCAGGACCGATGCTACGGAGCGAACAGGAGAATGGACTGTTTGGGCTGCGATGGGACCGAGTCCTGCCCAGCAGCAGAAGCAGACAACCTGGGAATATGCTTACAGCCCACAACCTAGGGACTCCTGTCTGCTCTACTCTGGCTTCTTCCGGGGCACGGCAGGCGCAGCTCCTCCAATCCTCACGTCTTCCTCCCACATGGACGTCCCCGCCTCTCTCCACTGTGCCAGATCCAGAGAGGAGCCTGACTCTCCCTGGAGGCCTCCTTATCCAGCAGGGTAGATGGACTCAAGAAAACAAATGCAGTTTCCCACAAAAGCCTCCAAAGATAAGTTCAGGAGTTAAGCGTGCCCAGGGCTAGGGACCGTGACTAAGGTCTTTACAGAAGGGCACTGACCGCCCGCTCTATGGTCAATGCTGGAAAGTTTCAGGGACTTACCGAAGACATCTTGAAGCCAAGGCAGGGTCTGGTGCTAGGTTCTTGCTGCAGCAAGCAGCTTTTATACCAATGTTGAGAATTTCACTTTCAGTTTCATTCTGAAGCTATTTGGAAATAGGAAGATCAACATTTTTACAAAAGAGGGACGACTATTTAAAATCTGCATTATGTCTCTGAGTGGAAAGACAAATGATTTCCCATTTTCCATTTCGCACTAACACATGGTATCTGAAGTAGGGTCCGAGTGATTCAATAACAGCCCACCGACTTAATTTTAACAAAGGAGTTTATTAGTCAAGGCTCTGCCAGCTTGCAGGAAGAGAGTTCAAGCAAGACGGCCCGAGCCCCCGCTCAGAGCTCCCTTAAGTAGTCCTAGCTTACATCTTGGTTAGCTAAAGTTAGAGTTGGACATTTTCCAGAGTTCTTCTCACAATATTCTGCTGACATCAGCAAGTTAGCGAGTTTACAGAAACAGATGTGCTAATTAGACTAGTGCAGCCGGTAAAGATACAATTTATCTTGCAATGTTTACACAGGAGAAACCTTCAAAGAAAAACCTCCGGGAAGGGAGTAATGCCTGTTTCAAGGCTGAAGTTATTTTTCACCCCTCCCCTTTACAATCCCAGGGGCAGAGGGTGCTCTTCCCTTTTACATTCCCCCTTTGCAGTTGTGCCGAGAGTCAAATCATTGACTCTTCAGACAAAGGGATGCAGTGGGATCTGAGAACCATTATTGTTTATTTGTAAACAACTGTTAGAGTTATTAAATTTACCACATATTTCTTCTTCCACCAGCAGGTAGTTCAAATCTAGGCGGTTTTGATAAATAGCTACGTGCATTGGGCTTGCTGCTGAGCAACAAGCTCAAAAGCCGTGGCTGTTTGATTAGTTATAATTTCTAACACAGTTTGTAGCATGATAATGTGATTTAGCATATATAGAGAGGTGTGCGGCATTTCCGACTCCCATCTTGTGCCCATGTGCCTGGGCCATAAGTATTTATAATTTTCTGGGGTGGTCATTCATTATTTTTTCAAACCTGGGTCCCTCCTACAATAGGAACTTGATTGAGGGATCGAGCACCTCGGTTTTGAGGTGTTCATAAAGGGGGATGCCTAGTTCATCCCTCCTTGGGTTAGGCAGAAGGAAAAATCCTGGCTGGATTATTCCTATGGTACATGTGCCTTCTCATAATGCTCGGAGCTGGGCATATGCAACCTTTTCATATGTCCAAAATAGCTCTGTAGTACATTGAGAAGATTTAGTTGCATAAGCAGATGCCCAATACCAAACAGGCCTTGTTGGCCACCAGGTCTGGTGGGTTGAATTCCAGTATAATATTCTTTTGCAAGGAGTCTCTCCTACCCATTGAGTATAAGCGGAACCTGTTCTGCTTAAACAGTTTTTTTTCAATTACTTTTGAGGAGAGGATCCACTTCTGGGGTACATTACCTGTTTTAACAGTCAAAGAATGGTTTCATTGGAGGAGCTGGAAAGCATTCAGACTAGTTCTCTTCCAAGGCCTTTTTTGTCATTAGGGACCCTCCACATACCCAACAATTGGTGACACCAAGTGTCTGAGCTATATTTTCAGTCAAATTTATGAACAGATTCTGCCCTACTTCCCACAATTGAGGGAAGGATGTTGGTTTTGACTATTGGGTAGTTGGAGGAGCTACTAATTGCATGGTTTCTTTTTTTTTTTTTTTAGTTGGAATCTCAGTCTGTTACCCAGACTGGAGTGCAATAGCCACTCCCAGCCACCACAGCCTCGACCTGCTGGGCTCCAGTGATCCTTCTGCCTCAGCCTTCCAAGTAGCTGGAACTACAGACGCGCGCTACCATGCCCGGCTAATTTTTGATTTGTTGCATAGATGAGGTCTCGTCAAGTTGCCCAGGTGGGTCTCGAACCCACGGGCTCAGGCAATCCACTCACCTCAGGCTCCCAACGTTCTGGGATTACAGGCTGAGCCACAGAGCCGGGTCGCACAGTTTCTTTAATTAGCCTTTCAGCTTTGAGTGCGGGAGCAAAATCTCTACGAATCCAATTTGTGCTTTCACAGATGTTACAGACTATGACGCCAGCTTTAGTGTACTGGTACCTTTGTTTGAATAATCTAGCAAAGTATAGCTGGCCATCATGGGTGCAGTTATGTTTATCAGTGTAACAAACTTCTGGCTGGGATGAATAATGATGGAAAACTCTTACGTCTGGCCAGATAGTTTCTATACACATTCATGCTGGGTGTGTGAGGGAAGCGATAAACTGCCAAATTAGGCAGAAATACATAAAAGCACAAGAAAATTTCCTATTATAAGAAAGAATGGGAATGCTAGTGAAACCCTTTTCTAACATGCTCAATGGGAACAACTTTGTTAACCCTACAGCAAATAAAGTTAGTTTTACAGCAATTAAAATGACAAACAGTTTAGCAAATATAAAGGTTGACAAAGCAAAACAATGGCTTATCAGTAATGTCCGCTTAGTTCTTAAGCTGAATTTTTAATCTTCTGCCATGTGTCGATCAGTCAGCCTCTGGTGTGTGAAGCAGGGCCGGAGAATTCTCAGGCTTCTAGAGCAGGACTTTAGAAGTTTTGACTTTCCGGATGGTCAGCTTAAGGGGTGTTGCTGAATTTGCGGTGCACTCCCAGTCTTGGAAGGTCAGCTTAGTTCTGCTATATAAAAGAACAGTAAATGGCCCCCTCCAGAGGGGCTTTAGAGTGACACATTTCACCTTTTTTACCCATACCATATTACCTGGCTTAAAAGAATGGACATCAGTAGTTTAACTAATTGGCAATTGTTATTTGACTTGACAGTGGATGGCATTTATGACTGAACCTGCGGCCTGCATTTGCTGTTTTAGGGCAAGACTTCCGAATTCCTTTAAGTTTTCCTGTATGCCCTTAACAAGAGGGGGTGGCCACCCATAAAGAATTTCAAAAGGTGAGAAGCCAGTTCACTTTATTCAAAGGCCTGTTTCTGGGCCTTTCCCCATAGCAGGGGCTTTTTTCATCCCCCTTTGAGACTTTATACAGGAGTTTTATCATGATAGAGAAATTAGGTATTTAAATTCTATAGACTAGTATAGGAACAGGACCACCCTTAGGGTCCTTTTTCTTTCTCACAGTTGTTGGTTGGGTTCTTCCTTTCTTCAATTTTTAGCAGTACTTACTCCCCTTGGATGTTTGCGTCTCTTCTGGTTCAAGAAGTGTCTAGGGAAATAAGCTTATAAACTGTGATTAAAATTTGTCCCAAATAGACAAAACATTTTCTTATGAGCATTTATGTTTGTGGGCCCCCTTTCCTTCAGAGGCCTACTGAAAGATGGTGGCGTGCAGCAAGACTCAACACCCTTTAAGGCCAAGAGATTTATTAAAGTGGCAGCTATAGAAAGAAGGAAGAGGGTCTGTAACCACTGGGTAGGGGAGGGAGAGTGAGAGAGAGCCCGCGAGAGAGGTCTGTATCTATCGGTTTGGGAGGGGGTGTCCAGTGCTGTGCTGGGGCCTGGTACGGGCTGGTCAGTGCCATGTTAGGGTCTTATTGGAGGGGTCTATGAGGTAGTACTCCTATAGGGAGATAATATTTGCACATAGGTTTAAGTTTCGCGCGCATGGGAAAAGCTGGAGTTTAGGGCCTTTGTAGTCTTTGTTTGGTTCTATGTAGTGTTTAGCGCCATCTCAGGAGACGCCCTCCTGACTGTTCCCTGTGCCCTTCATTCCCACCTTTTCTGTTTATTTGGGAGAGGGGCGTCGTTATTCCTTCTGGCTGCTTCCTGCTGGATGTGGGCGTTGTGGGGTGTGGTGGGGGAACGGCATAGAACCAGCCAGAACAGGGCCCAGAGATAGGCGCTGAAGGTGAAGATTTCTGCAGGTGAAAGTTCTATAAAAGTCCCTTATAGATGTAGAATGGTGACTTGTTCCTGTCACTCCTCCAGCAGGCACGAGGGCGGTAGTAACCAGCTGTCTGGGAGTAGACTGTGGAGGTAGATACAGAACCTGGAAGAGAACATATCTAAAAGAAAAAAAATTAGATAAAAACTGGGTTATTATGGGCTGTTATAACCCTGGATTTTATTGTAACAGATTGATAGTTGTTAAGTAATTAAGGCTGGTATGGGGTCGGAGGTGGTTCGGATGGAAGGGGTGAGTATGAATGTAATAGTAGTTGGTTGACCGTTATTCGAGAGAGCTCTGCCAGGTACTGTTGGAGAAACCTAAAAACACATGGAGCCACTGACAAGAGGATAAATATAACAATTAGTGGAGTTAGAACAGGAAGAAGCCACGTTAGGAGCTAGGGTTGCCACCACCCTGAGAATGGGCCTCCGATCAGGTCTTCTCTTCGTTTTTGGAGATTTTCTTGTAGTTGTTTAATTCTGTCCTTGACTATTCCTGATTTATTGGCATAGAAGCAACATTCCTCCCTAAGAAACAGGCATATTCCTCCCTCTTTTGCTATTAGTAGGTCTAGTCCCCGTCGATTTTGGAGGACCATGTCAGCCAGGGAGTCTAGTTGTGTTTGTAAGTCTAGGACTGTGTCTGCCACCTGTTGTATGTCCTTGATCAGTTGGGAGGAGAGCTGCTTGTAAAAGTGAAGTGAAGACCCCAGCCCTGCTGCCCCCATTCCCATGGCTACAGTGATACCCAGCCCCACCAGCAGAGGTATGAACTCAACTGCCCATCTTACTCGTGACGTTGAGGGGACGACTAAAGGGACAGGCAGGCTTTGGTTACCGGGTGCTATTACAATGGTGGGGAGGAGGATGACAAGAATGCAGGACCCCGACCAGTTGAGGGGCAAGACCAGGTAGATGGTAGTGGCACATAGGAAGGCAGTCCTGTTAAATGGGGGGCAGAGGGTATTATTTGTTTGGACCACAAGTGATTGCGTGCAGAGGCCGGGGGGGCCCATCCAACCCCCAGAGTGCCATTTCGTGTTATACACTGGGCCACGGGCAAGTCATGTGGGAAAGGGATGTTAAAATGTGGTAGTAAAGGTGGACATTGGGTTAGAGGTATAGGGAGAGTCCAATTTCCAGCGACCAGAACAGGAGAGACCCAGGATTGGCCGGACTTGAGGCATAGCCAGCAGTCCTTTGCTAGGTCGGGTTTAGTAAGGTTAAGCAGGGTATGGGTTTGGCTAAGAACAGAAAGAAGTTCCAGATCTGTCTGATAAGGGCCCCGGGATTTTGGGAGGTTGGGGCGCACCAATACCGGCCCATTGAAATGTTGAATGAGCTCTTCCATGACCTGCTTAGTGTTTTGCTGTTGAGCATAATCTTGCTCCCCTCCCCCATTTGATCTCCCCACAGGAGGTCTGAGGTTCCAGCAGATTTTTTCTCCCTGGCTCCCGGGACAAGAATACCCAGAATGCTGTCCCAGGCTTCGTCCCGTCCAGGCCTGCTGTTTGGTTGGTCTGAGGCAGACGGAGGCTTGCTCGTAGCAAGATGCCTGGACAAAAGAATGAACGGATGAACATTCAGCGGGGCAAGGGGATATTTTGTTTTGGGGTTTTGGTGGATGGTCTTGCTCCCAGCAGTGGACTGTGACCCTACTGCCTGGGCAGCCCGCTTGGAAGTCTCTTAACATTGTTGTGGCCCAGTATACTTGTGTTCCTAGTTGGCACAAAAATTTTTGATAATAGCACATACTGGGGACTAGCTGGTAGAATCTGGGTTTTCCTGCAGAGACGCATTGGTTGAAAGTCCAATCAGCCAAGCCCCATGATATTGTAGAGTTATTGGCTAGGCTTATTAATATGAATATGGTTAAACCGTAACCAGAGGTAAGACCGGAGTTATTTTGGTATTTAAAAGAGGCATCTGATGAGAACAAAGCTTGTGACAATTAAGAGATAGGTAGTAGCTAACAGAATTTTTGCCACAGGTGGCCAGCTTGTGGGTGCTGAGCAGGTGAGTAATATAGTAAGTAGGATGGCAATCAGGCCAAGAAAGGAGAGGGGCCAAGGGTCACAAGTTTTCTGTGTTGTATCCAAGATGTTGGGTTGGGTTTGGGTTGGGATGAGTGGTGAGTCGAGACAGGCGAAGTTTAAGTGGTTGGTCTGGAACCTGGGAGCAGGTGTACCTGTGGGTGGGTGGACAAGTATTATTATGGGTGGATTGTGAGGAAGGAGGGGTGGCAGGTTTAAGACGGGAAATGTGAATCCATAGGGTAACCTGACGTTGGGCTGTGATGAGTTTTGCTGCCATGGGAGTGGATAAAACTACTTGAAGAGGTTCAGACCACTTTGGGTTAAGGTGAGTTTTAGTTTCCGGGTCAGAAAAATAGACCCATTGTCCAGGAATAAGAGGAGGTGGGATTTGACCGTTGGACGAGACAGGTAAAAGGAGGTTTTGATATTCCCAAATGTGGGAACGAATGAAGGACAAGAGGGGGTAAAGTATGTGATTGGGTGTCAGAGGGGTTGTGGTGGGGATTCCTGGAGGCAGCGCTGGACAGCCATCCATCACTTCAAAAGGCGAGAGTTGGGACGGTTTTTTTTGGGAGAACTCGCATGCGAAAGAGGGCCAGTGGGAGGAGGGAGACCCAGTTTCGATGGAGTTCGAGGGATAATTTGGTGAGAGTGTCTTTGAGGGTGCGATTGGCTCGCTCAACCTTTCTGGACGATTGTGGGTGGTATGGGATATGGAAATGCCAGTTAATGTGGAGGTCGGTTGTTAGGGATTGTACCACTCATGAGGTAAATTCGGGTTTGTTATCAGACTGGAGAGATAAAGGGACACCAAACCTAGGAATTATGTGATTGGCAAGGATGGACCCTACAGTTGCTGCTCATTTGTTTGTGGTGGGGTATGCCTCTACCCATCCTGAAAAGGTGTTGACCAAGACGAGGGGTATTTGATGTTGCGAACTGAGGGCATGACAGTAAAGTCAACCTGCCAGTCCGTACCCGGAAGCTGGCCCCGGGCCTGATGTGTGGGAAAGGTTCCCAGTTTTAAGGGGGTATGGGAATTAGTTCGCTGGCAGATAGAACATTGAGAGGTAATGGTTTTTATAAGCTTTATATGGTGGGTGTCGAGGGTGAACAAGTTTTTTAGGAAAGACGTTAGAGCAGAGGGATTGGCATGGAAGATTGAGTGTAGATATGGGATAAGGTCGGAGATAGAGGGGGTGTTTGGCAGTGGTGAATTAGTGGGAGGCGTATGACTTGGACCAGTGTGGGTAACAGCTGCCATGGTGGGGATGGACCCCGAGGTTGTTTGTTGGGCCACGCTGGGGATGGACACCAAGGTTGCTTGTTGGGCCACGCTGGGGATGGACCCCAAGTCTGCTTGTCGGGCTGCGTTATCTGCCCTGGAGTTTCCCTGAGTTATGAGTGAGGAGTTGGACAGGTGGGCCTTGCAGTGAGAAATGCCAATGTTGGTGGAAAGCAGAGAGGCGGTGAGAAGGTTGGAGATTAGTTTAGCGTTAATGACTGCTGATCCTTTGGTAGACAGTAACCCCCTTTCCTTCCATATGGTCGAGTGGGACATGAGAATGAGGAAAACATATTTGGAGTCAATGTAGAGTGAGAGGGAGTGTCCAGCCACTAGCTGGAATGCTCGAGTGGCAGCTATAAGTTCTGCCTGTTGGTTAGTGGTACCTGGTGGGAGAGGCTTTGCCTCAATGACGCGTGTAATAGAGGTGATGGCATATCCCGCAACCCGGGACCCATTGTGTAGGAAGGAGCTGCCAGTGAACCAGGTATAGGAGGGGGAGGGCAAAGCGCCCTCCTGGATGTGAACCGGGCAAGGGAGGAGAACCTCTACAGCTTCTACACAGTCATGGGTTGGTGTGGCTGTGGAAGAAGGGAGTAGCGTGGCTGGGTTTAGGGGTGCACAGGTTTGAAAGGATATGGAGGGATCTTGTAAAAAGAAGACAAGGAGTGATAGGACTCGACCGGGGGGGTAGCGTTTGAAGGACTTTGTAGCTTAGGAGGTGCTGTAGATGGTGGGGGGAGGTTACTGTGATAGGGGCCCCGAAAGTGAGTTTTTTGGATTCGCACACCAGCATGTGGGTGGTGGACAGCGCTTACAGACTTGGGGCCCAGCCCTGGACGGTGTGGTCTAACTGCCTTGAGAGATAGGCCACCAGGGCGAACGTCTGTCCATGAAGCTGCCCTAGGACTCCCAAGGCCACCCCTTTGTTTTCGTGCACATATAAGATGAAAGGTCAGTGTATATCTGGCAGATGGAGAGCAGGGGCCCTCATGAGGACTTGCTGAAGGGCAATATAGGTTGTTTGATGGAGGAGGGTGTTAGGAGTGGCTCATTGAGGTCTCCCTTTATGAGAGTATAGAGTGGCTTTGCAAGTAGGGCAAAGTTGGGAATCCACGCCTGAAAGCATTCAGCCAGCCCCAAAAATGATTAGATTTCCTCTTTAGTCTTGGGTATATTTAGGGATTGGATTAGGGCTTTTCAGTTCATTGTTATGGCCTTTTGTTGGTGTGAGATGGCTACCCCCAGATATGGGACTTGTGTGGCAGACAGTTGGACCTTTTGAGGGGATACCCGATATCCCTTTTCTGCTAGAAAGTTAAGGGTGAGTGCAGTGTCTGTTTGAGAATCAGCTAAGGAAGGGCTACACAGGAGGAGGTCATCCACATACTGAATAAGGGTGGATTTGGTAAGTGAGAGAGACTTAAGATCTGCTGCTAAGGTTTGACCGAACAGGTGGGGGCTATCTCGAAATCCTTGTGGCAGAACTGTCCAGGTGAGTTGTTGTGAATGGCGAGATGTTGGGTCAGTCCACGTGAACGCAAAGATGTTTTGTGAGTCTGCTGCCAGAGGGAAGGTGAAGAATGCATCTTTAAGGTCGAGGATTGAAAAGTGAGTGGCGGTCAGGGGAATTGAGGATAGAATGGCATAAGGATTGGGGACTAGTGGATGAATGGAGATGACAGCAGCGTTAATGAGTCTTAGATCTTGTACTAAGCGGTAAGTGCCATCTGGTTTTCGTACCGCTAAAATGGGAGTGTTAAATGGGGAGTTGGTAGGGCGCAGATACCCCTTCTGTAATAAAGAGTTGATGACAGGTTGAAGTCCCAGGAGGCTGGAGGTAGGAAGAGAGTATTGTGGTTGGATGGGGTGGATAGAGGGGTTTTTGAGCTGAATGTGAACTAGGGGGCAGTGCACTAGGGAGGGGGAGTTCACGTCCCATACTTGGGGATTTACTGCAGAAGAGGGTAAAGGAGGAAGTGAGTCCGTTGGGCAAACTTTAGTAGTGAGAAGGGCCAAAAATGGGTTTGTGGGGGATGGGTTGGTAAGGGCTGCACTTGGGTTAAAGGTGATGGACGCCTGGAATTTGGCTAGAATGTTCCTGCCCATAAGAGGTATGGGACATTGAGGCAGTACCAAAAAGGAATGAGTGAAGGGACATTTGCAAAAATGCATGTAACTGTGGGAGTTATACGTGGAGTGATGGACTGGCCCCCTACCCCGACTATAGGGGACTTAGATGGGAAAGTTGGGCCCCAAAATTCTCGTATGATGGAAAGGGTGGCTCCAGTGTCCAGGAGAAAACAGATGGGGCGCCCATCAACAGTTATAGTGACCCTGGGCTCCCGACGATTTGAGATTTGTGTCAGGAAGGGAGACCCCGGGCCCTGTCATTCCAAGGTCGCTGCCATACCCAACAGGTCTAAAGCAGGATTAGGGGTTGATCCAGTCCCTATTTGGGGACCAGGGCAGGCCATTGCCCAATGTCCTGCCTGATTGCACTTGGGACATGGCTTTTGGGGCACTCTGGGGTTGGGGCAGCCTCGTGCCCAATGTCCTGGTTGCCCACACTTGAAGCAGGATCCTGGTGGTTGTCGCTGGGTTTGGGCATTGCCACCACCTTGGGTGACACCGGAGGAACCCTTAGCTCCCTGGAGGGCCTGGGCCAGCATCTGATACTTATGTCTTTTTGCCTTTTCATCCGGTTGTGGAACACCTTAAAGGCAGTTGCTAGGACATCACGTTGGGGAGTGAGGGGGCCTCTGTCAAGCTTTTTTAGTTTTGCCCTAATGTCCGGATAGCTTTGGGAGAAAAAATATGTCTTAGGAGTTGCCGGCCATCAGGGGAGTCTGGATCTATGTGGGTATACTGTTGAAGTGCCCTAGTGAATCGACTGAGAAAGTTAGAGGGATTCTCATCTTTGTCCTGAATAACTTCCTGAAGTTTCTCAAAGTTAACTGCTCTTTGTGCAGTCGTACACAGCCCAGAAAGGAGGCAAGTAGAGAAGCGATCCCTGGACTCGATGATGGCGGGAGAGTTATAGTCCCAGACCGGATCCTGGTCTGGGACAGCTGCTGCACCAAGGGGGTGAGCTGGGGTGGTTTGGTGAATTTCATCTGCATATGTTCTAGCCTGTTCCCAGACTCTCCTACGTTCCTCCAGAAGCAGGGTGTTAGAAAGGATTAGGTATATATCATGAAAAGTGAGGCTATAGGACTGGATGAGGTACTGAAACTCCTTAATGTAGGTGGCAGGATTAGTTGTGTATGATCCAAGATGTTTTTCTATTTGTGAGAGGTCTGAGATAGACAAGGGGACGTGCACCTGGACAATACCCTCTGCGCCTGCTACTTCGCGGAGGGGAGCTAGGATGACCGATGCGGCCTCGGATTGGGTTACTGGAGGGTTACACTGGGGAGTGATTGGAAGGGGAGGATATATAGGTTGAACTGCTGGAGCAGAAGTGGGAGGGGCTGAAGAGGAAGGTGGGGTCAGGGGAGTCTTAGGTTGCCTGTAAGGTTGGGACTCATCTGCAGGCTCGAAATCTGAGACGAAGGAGGAGGGAGCAGAAATGGAATTTGCAGGGTATGCAGTGGGGGGAGGGGAATCTAGAGGAGGACGTTTACACGTGCGTGGAACAATGGGAGAAAGAGAAGTTATAGGAGAAGCAGTAGATGCTAGCATGAGTTGAGGGTGGACGTTAGAGGGGTTACAGGTGAGACACACCTGAGGATGTTCACGGAGGAGAGAAAAGGATTGGACATAGGGAATCTCTACCCACCATTTTGAACACTCACAGAAATTATATAAGTCCCTGATAATATCAGGATTGAGGGATCCCTGAGGGGGCCACTGATTTTGATTGTTTTAGGGATATGTAGGCCAGTCCTGTGTGCAGAGGCGAATTAGGTGCTTGGGCTTAATATCAGGGGAGAGAAAGAGGGTAGAGAGATTGTTTAAAAGGCATTTGAGAGGAGAATCAGCCGGCAGAGATGATGAGCCTCCCATGGAGGAACAGGCAGACTAAACGGGGCATTCCCCAAAGAGTCGGCTGTCCAAGAAGTGTGGCTGTGGCAAAGTCTGTCATCACAAAGGTTTGGCACAACCAGGGTTCTCCTGGAGAACCGAGGGGTGAAGTCACCTAGCACTAGGATTTTTCAAAACAGACAGAGAGCGCTTGACCAAGCAGTGGGTAGGGAGTGTATTCACTGCTGGTTGAACAGAGTTTTTGACATGGGAGCCCTTTAGAATCTGCTGTAGGCCAGCAGATGTGGGGCCCCTGAGGCCCGCTGTGGCCCAACAGCTGTGGGATTCCCTAGGGAAGGGGGAAACAGAGAGAGGGAGAGAAAGATAATTTTACAGAAACCACTGTGGGTTAGCAGACGTGGGGCCCCTAGGGCCCACTGCAGCCCAGCAGCCATGGGAGTTTTTTAAGGTTTGAGAGAGATGAAAGAGAAGAGGAAGGCTTCAGGGACCACTATGGTCGTGGAGGCCGAGGCAGGGTGTGTTCCCTCTCGCCTGGGGGCTGGAGGGAGGTGGCTCTTGAAGTCCATTCTCTCTGGAGTTCCCTGGAAAGTTTCACTCCCTTGTTTGGGGGAGGGGGACTTGCCTGTCCAACGAGTGCTAGTGTGGATGCGGCTCGGGTGTCAGATGGGTGGGGAGAGTCTGGAGGGCTGGATTGGCCACAGGTGCCGAATCGGGGTCCCACCCAGGGGGGAGAGAGAGACCTGCACAAGGGTGAGAAAGACCCAATTCACAGGGAGATCTAACACCCGTTAAGGCCAAGAGTTCAATGGGTCAAAGTGGGATGGGAGGGAGGGAAATCTCTGCCCACTTTTTTGAATGCTCATAGGAGTTATAGAGGTGGTTTTAGAGACCTAGGCAGGAGAGGCAAAAACCAGTAGGGGTCCGCTGTGGCTTTGAAAGCCTAGGCGGGGTGTGGTCCCCCCTCACCTGGGGCCAAGAGAGCCTCCAAACAATCAACATTCAGTCTCTTCCGGGTATTCCGGGCGAGGTTTTTAGGTTTTTCAGTTAGGAGCACTTACCTATCCGAGGTGGTTATGGATGCGGAGCTGGCATTCAAGAAAGTGGGCAAAGGCCTTAAGGGGTGAGTCTCACCGGCTCTTGAAGTTTATGTTTAGACTGTGCTAGCTACCCTGCCTCAATTATTTTTTTTTAAATCAATATTTTTTATTATGGTTTTCTGGGGTACAGTTAAGGGTTAGGTGTACAATTACGTTTCATTCAGGCACCCTGTTGATAAGAGGTGTTTCCCCTTCCCCAGACAGATATTTGCTACTGTTAATCCCATCCCCCTCCCCCTCCCCATAGTTTCCCAGTACCGTCAGTCATTTTCTTATAGTGTTACATTGAATGTTCAAGGTCCATTATATGAGTGAGAACATGTGATACGCGGATCTTTGTTTCTGTGAGAGGTCACTCAGTATTATAGACTCAAGTTCCATCCGGGTTGCTGCTAAATTCATGATTTTGTTATTTTTTATGGCTGCATACTATTCCATCATGTATATGTACCACATTTTTTTAACCCAGTCCTCTTTTGATGGCAGCATGGTTGTTTCCAGGTTCTTGCTATTGTGAACAACGCTGCGATAAACATACGTGTGCAGGTATCTTTTTTATACAGTGATTTGAGTTCTTCAGGGTATACTCCGAGTAGGGGGATTGCGGGGTCATATGGGAGGTTGATATTTAGAGCTTTTAGGAATCACCACACTGCTTTCCACAGAGGTTGCACTAGTTTACACTCCCACCAACAGTGTAGAAGTGTTCCCTTTTTGCCATCCCTCTCCAGCAGCTGTTATTTTTTGGGTTGTTGATAACTACCATTCTGACTGGAGTTAGGTGGTATCTCAATGTGGTTTTGATTTGCATCTCCCTGATGATTAGTGAACTTGAACATTTCTTCATGTGTTTGTTGGCTGCTCAGATGTCCTCTTTTGTTAAGTGTCTGTTCATATCTTTTGCCCATTTTATAATGGGGTTTTTTGTTTTTTTTCTTTTCAGCACGTTTTAGTTCCTTGTAGATCCAGGATGTTAAGTGTTTGTCAGACCTGGTATTGACAAATATTTTTTCCCAGTCTGTAGGCTGTCTCCCTGCTTTCTTGATGGTTTCTTTGGCCTTGCAGAAGCTTGTCAGTTTAATAAGGTCCCACTTGTCTATCTTCTCTCTTATGGCCTGTGGGTTTCGGGTTTTGTTCAGGAATTGGATGCCAGTTCCAATTTCCATGAAGGTATTTCCTTCATCTTCTAAGGTTCTTATGGTTTGAGGTTTTATATTTAGGTCTCTGATCCATTTGAAGTTAACCTTTGTGCATGCGGATAGATAGGGGTCCTGTTTCAATCTTCTGCATGTGGTCAGCCAGTTTTCCCAGCACCATTTACTGAATAGGTTCTCCTCTCCTCAGTGGTAGGTGGTGGAGGCCTTGTCGAAGATGAGTTGGTTGAGAAATTGAGGTTTTGCTTCTGGGATCTCAATTCTATTCCATTGATCTATCTGACTGTTCCTATACCAATACCAAGCTGTTTTGATGATTGTAGCTTTATAGTAAAGTTTAAAGTCTGGTAATGTGATACCACCTGCTTTGTTTTTTTTGCTGAGGATTGTTCTGGCTATTCTTGGACGTTTGTGTTTCCATATGAATTCCTGTGTTGTCTTTTCTAGGTCTGAGAAGAATGTTCCTGGTAATTTGATGGGTATTGCACTGAATTTGTAGATTGCCTTAGGTAAGATGGACATCTTCACAATGTTGATTCTTCCAATTCATGAGCATGGGATATTTTTCCACTTGTTTGTGTCATCTTTGATTTCCTTGAGCAGTGTTTTGTAACTTTTATTGTAAAGGTCTTTCATGTTCTGGTTAGGAAGATGCCAAGGTATTTCTTTGTGTGTGTGTGGCTATTGTGAATGGAATTGTGTTTTTTATTTGGGTTTCTGTTTGTTTATTATTGGTGTAGAGAAATGCGATTTTCTTTTGTACATTTATTTTGTATCCTGAGACTTTGCCAAAGGCCTTTATCAGTGTAAGGAGGTTTTTGACAGATTCTCTTGGGTTTTCAAGGTACACAATCATATCATCTGCAAAGAGAGATAACTTGACTTCCTCTTTTCCTATTTGGATATCCCTGGTTGCCTCCTCTTCTCTGATTGCTCAAGCCAGGACTTCCAATACTTTGTTGAACAGGAGGGGTGAGAGTGGGCATCCTTGTCTTGTTCCAGTTTTCAGGGGAAGTGGTTCCAACTTTTGTCCACTTAGGAGTATGCTGGCTGTGGGTTTCTCATAGATAGCTTTTACTATTTTGAGGTATGTTCCCCCTATGCCGAGATGTTCAAGGGTTTTTATCAAGAAAGGGTGCTGGATTTTATCAAAAACTTTTTCTGTATCTAATGATGTAATCATGTGGTTTTTGTTTTGACATCTGTTGATGTATTTAATTACATTTATGGTTTTATGAATGTTGAACCAGCCTTGCATTCCAGGGATGAAGCCTACTTGGTCATGATGGATGATTTTTGAGATGTATTGCTGAATTCGGTTTGCTAGGATCTTGTTGAGAGTTTTAGCATCTATGTTCATCAAAGATATTGACCTGTAGTTCTCTTTCTTTGTTAGATCTTTACCTGGCTTGGGTATCAATGTGATGTTGGCTTCGTAAAATGATTTGGGGAGAGTTCCATTTTTTTCAATCGCGTGGAATACCTTCAGTAGGATTGCTATCAGCTCATTCTTAAATGTCTTGTAGAATTCTGCTGGAAAGCCATCTGAACCAGGGCTTTTTTTTGTAGGAAGTTTTCTTATTACGTAGTCAATTTCCTTGATTGTTATTGGTCTATTTAGGGTCTCAATTTCTTCTTGTTCCAATCTAGGTAGGTTGTGTGATGACAGAAAGTCCTCCATTTCCTTAAGGTTTTCAAGTTTGTTTCCATACAAGTGTACATAGTAGTCTCTAATGATCTTTTGTATTTCTTTAGGGTCAGATGTGACTTCATCTTTTGTGTTTCTGATTGTGCTTATTTGACTTTTTCCTCGTTTTTTCTTGGTCAGTCTAGCTAGGGGACCATCGATCTTGTTTATTCTTTCGAAGAATAGGAATATAATAATAATTTCTCTACACCCAGCTTTTTGTTTCATTGATTTTTTTGTATTACTTTTTGTCTTCTATGTCCTGGATTTGGGCTTTTATTTTGGTGATCTGGATTCTTCTGCTGAAATTAGGGTTTTTGTGGTCTTGCTTTTCCAGCTTCTTTAGGTGGCTTGTTAGGTTGTGAATTTCTGTTCCTTCCATTTTCTTCATGTGTGTTTGTAGGGATATAAATTCCCCTCTTACTACAGCTTTCAAGGCGTCCCAGAGGTTTTCGTAATATGTTTCTTCATTTTCATTTGTTTCCAGGTATCTTTTGATCTCTGTTTTGATTTCATCATTGACCCAGGAGTTGTTTAGCATCATGCTGTTCAGTGTCCATGTCTTTGTGGGTTTTGTGGGGACTTTGTTGGTGTCAATGTTTATTTTTATTCCACTGTGGTCTGAGAAGGTGCATGGTAGAATTTCGGTCCTTTTAAACTTGCTTATGCTTGATTTATGGCCAATTATGTGGTTGATCTTAGAATACGTTCCATGCGGTAATGAGTAAAGTGTATATTCTGTGGTCTTTGGATAAAGTGTTCTGTAGGTATCAATTAAGTCCATTTGGTCCAAAGTCACATTGAGGTTCCGAATCTCCTTGCTGATTTTTTGTCCTGATAATCTGTCTAGGGTTGTGAGTGGGGTATTAAAGTCCCCAGTTATGATGGTGTAAGGGTCAATATCTTTCTTTAGTTTTCCTAGAAGTTGCTTTATGAAAGTTGGCACACCTATGTTGGGTGCATTTATGTTTAGGATAGATATTTCTTGTTGATAGATTGAGCCTTTTATCATTATGTAGTGGCCTTCTGTATCTTTTTTAATTTTTAATAGCTTGAAGGGTATTTGTCTTAAATTAAGATCGCTACCCCTCCTTTCTTTTGCATTCCGTTCACCTGAAAGTTTGTTTCCCATCCACTGACTTTGAGTCTATGTGTACCCTTTCTAGTGAGGTGAGTCTCTTGAAGGTAATAGATTGTTGCCTGATGATATTTTATCCATTTTGCCATTCTATGTCTTTTCAGTGGTGCATTTAGTCCATTCACATTTAGGTTAATAATTGAAATGCAAGAGTTGATCCCTGTCATAAGGTTCTTACAGCATTGTTCCTGTTTGTTTGTTGTCTTTCTTTGGGTTCTGGAGTTGGCTCATGTGTGTTTTTAATCTTTTCCATGTACTCTTGTGAAGAATGTTGCTGTTCTTTTTTCTTTTTCTTCTGTGTTCAGTACTTTCTTAAGTGTTTCTTGTAGAGGTGGTCTGGTGACAGCGTAGGTTCTCAAGGAATGGATAGCTGGAAAAGATTTCAATTCTCCCGCACTAATGAAGCTTAGTTTGGCTCAGTAGGTTATTCTTGGTTGAAATTGTTTATCTTTTAGAACTTTGAAGATAGGACTCCAGGCTCTCCTAGCCTGAAGAGTTTCTGTGGATAAATCTGCTGCTATTCTAATTTGGTCTTCCCTGGTAGGGAGGCTGGCCTTTTTCTCTTGCTGCCTTTAGGATTTTTTCTTTTATAGCTACTTTGTTTAGGCGAATTATTATATGTCTGGGAGTTGGTCTTCTCATTTGCTGTCTTGCAGGGGTTCTCTAAATCTCTTGTGTTTGAATTTTTTCATCCTTGATGAGATGAGGGAAGTTTTCTTGAATGATTTCATGAAATGTTTGTTCCAGTGTGGCTTCTGTTTCTCTCTCTGCCTCAGGAAGCCCAATTACTCTTAGGTTTGGTCTCTTGAAGTGATCATTCATCTCTTGCAGGTTTTGTTCTGTCTTTTTGAGCTTCTTTCTATGCTTTTGACAGTTTGGGTTAGTTCTGTGTTTTGGTCTTCGAGCTCTGAGATTCTTTCTTCTGCTTGGCTAATTCTGCTTTCCATGCTTATTAGTCTGTTATTCATTTCCATCACAGTATTCTTTACTGCTGTTATTTCTGACATCAGCTCCTTCCTATTTTCCTCTTGTCTCTCCTCAATTTTTTAAATTCTCTCCATTAATGTCTTGATGTCTTCATTTGTTGCATGTGACCAGTCATTCTGGGGGCTCTCAATGTTTGTGTTCCAGAATCTGTTTTCTCAGTGTCTGATCTCCCAGGGGTCTGTGTGAGACCTATATTCTTCTTTTGGTTTTTCTTCATTTGTGTAGTTTTTCCCCCTCCCTACTTTTTCCTACCCTCCACATCACCGTCTTCTTTAATTCTGATATTCGGGGTAAAGGAATTGGTTTTACTTCTGTTTATTCAATCTCCTATTCTTTATGTATGCCCTCTTGCTTTGTTCAATTCTGGAGTTGCATTGTAGGTTGGGGGTGGTCCTTTTTGCAGTTTTGATATTTATTTAAGGGGGGAGCTGTGATTCAAATCTATCTGCAGGTCCTGGTATTTGCTGACAGGTGTGTGGATAATCTGGAACCCACTTCCCACTGCCTTGGAATCTGTCCATGCAGTGGGGCTGTAGGTTTACTCCCTGAAATAAAATGTGGTTAGCAGAGGGAAGAGAATGGAGCAGACAGTGGGTTGAAGAGGGGGGTGGAGAGATAGAGGAGTAAGGGGGGAAAACAAACATGTGCCAACCAATGGAGAGAAAGACCTATACTGAAACAGATAAAAACAACAGACCACAGCTACTGACGAACCAATTCCCATACAAAAAAATATATAAAATATATAGTGATGCTAACATACAAGCTAACCAACCACCTTATTGGTGTGCTGTTCCTCTATACAAAGATATGGTTTACAGAGAGAAGAAAAGGAAGAGGGAAAGGAAGAAAAAGGAACAATACAGTAGGAATAGAATTAAGTCAATAAACTGACAAAATCAATGAAGCACACTCTGAGACTTTTTGTTTAAGTTCAATGTCCTTTCAGTTCTGATTTCTAGCTTTCTTTTCAAGCAGGTAAATTAGTTTGCAGTTAGGGTCAGTTGCCCTTGGTCTGCTGTGAAGGACAGTTCAGATCACCCTCCATTCACCACTCTGGTCTATGTCTTTTTCAAGCTTGTTTCTCCTGTTTTGGTGTTGTTACCTTGAATCGCCAGCAGGTGGTGCTATCTCAGCTGCTCACGAAAGTGGGGTGGGGCCAGACAGAAACCGACAATGACTGGAGCTGGATTCCTGCCTCAGGGATTTATTTGTTTATTTATTTCTAAACAACTGTTAGAGTTCTCTTCCTGAATCTCCTCTGATACCCTTCACAGGAGTGGCTGCCCCAATGGCCCCAACCTGGCTCAGCTGCCCTCTCTGGGCCCTGGGTCCTCCTGGACCTACCCCTCTCCCTGAGTGATCAGGATGTGCTGCAATTTCCTGTCCAGTCTGTGTCCCCCTCTGGGATGTGAGCTCCATGCAGGCAGCATCTGTGAGCCCCTCTCTCCCTCCCTCCCTTCCTCCCTGAATCTCCAGGACCCAGCCAAGGGCTGGCATGGAATGGGGCAAAGGAAACAGGGAAGTCAGTAGGGAAAACACTTTGCCCATTTCCTCTTCTGAAAATGCAGCAAGGCACTGTAGGGCCCAGCACAGGCTCCGTCTAGGGATAAGGGTGGTGGGGGGAAAGGCTGGCTGAAGGGGGGAGGGTAGACTTTTAACTGTAATGCTAAATGTCTGAAACCAAAACCAAGGCACAATCAGCAGCAGCTGGTGGCCGATGAAATGTGAGCTTTGAGCCAGGTACAGTTTGGGAGTCTGAGACAAAAGGTTGCCAGAATCCAGGGTTTGGAGTCCAGTCTGGGCAACTTGGCAAGACCTTGTCTCTACAACAAATCACAACACTAGATAGGCATGGTGGCATGTGCCTGTAGTGCCAGCTACTTGGAAGGCTCAGGGGGAAGGTTCGCCTGAACCTAGCAGGTAGAGGCTGCAGTAGCTGTGGTGACGCCACTGCACTCTACCCTGAGTGACAGTGAGACTCCAGCTCCAAAAAATAAAGGAAATGTGAGCTTTGCCTAAATAAGGAAATGGTTTCCAGGTGCCAGAGCCCTGATTTGTTGTAGCAGCAACAAAGCCCTCCAGTGAATCTGCAGGCAACAAAGGAGACCGCCCTCTGGAATTTCCAGGTCACTTCCCGGAATCAGTTCAAAGGGGTGTAGTGGGATCTGAGAACCATTATTATTTATTTGCAAACAACTGTTAGAGTTATTAAATTTACCACATATTTCTTCTTCCGCCAGCAGGTGGTTCAAATCTAGGCTTTTTGATAAATAGCTACGCGCATTTGAGCTTGCTGCTGAGCAACAAGCTCAAAAGCCGTGGCTGTTTGATTAGTTATAATTTCTAAGACAGTTTGTAACATGATAATGCGATTTAGCATATATATAGACGTGTGCTGCATTTCCGACTCCCATCTTGTGCCCGTGTGACTGGGCCATAAGTATTTATAATTTTCTGGGGTGGCCATTCATTATTTTTTCAAACCTGGGTCCCTCCTAAATTAGGAACGTGATTGAGGGATCGAGCACCTCGGTTTTGAGGATTTCATAAAGGAGGATGCCTAGTTCATCCCCCCTTGGGTTAGGCAGAAGGAAAAATCCTGGCTGGATTATTCCTATGGTACATGTGCCTTCTCATAATGCTGGGAGCTGGGCATATGCAACCTTTTCATATGTCCAAAATAGCTCTGTAGT
This sequence comes from Cephalopachus bancanus, assembly GCA_027257055.1. Lineage (NCBI taxonomy): Eukaryota > Metazoa > Chordata > Mammalia > Primates > Tarsiidae > Cephalopachus > Cephalopachus bancanus. Next base: position 77,169 of record JAPVLO010002728.1, on the reverse strand, counting down.
ACATTGAGAAGATTTAGTTGCATAAGCAGATGCCCAATACCAAACAGGCCTTGTTGGCCACCAGGTCTGGTGGGTTGATTTCCAGTATAATATTCTTTTGCAAGGAGTCTCTCCTACCCATTGAGTATAAGCGGAGCCTGTTCTGCTTAAACAGCTTTTTTCCAATTACTTTTGAGGAGAGGATCCACTTCTGGGGTACATTACCTGTTTTAACAGTCAAAGAATGGTTTCATTGGAGGAGCTGGCAAGCATTCAGACGAGTTCTCTTCCAAGGCCACTTTTTTGTCAGTAGGGCCCCTCCACATACCCAACAATTGGTGACACCAAGTGTCCGAGCTATATTTTCAGCCCAATTTATAAACAGATTCTGCCCTACTTCCACAATTGAGGGAAGGGTGTTAGTTTTGACTATTGGGTAGTTGGAGGAGGTACTATTTGCACAGTTTCTTTTTTTTTTTTTTGCATTGGAATCTCAGTCTGTTACCCAGACTGGAGTGCAATGGGCACTCCCTCCCACCACAGCCTCAACCTGCTGGGCTCCGGTGATCCGTCCGCCTCAGCCTTCCAAGTAGCTGGAACTACACACGCGCACTACCATGCCCGGCTAATTTTTGATTTGTTGTAGAGATGAGGTCTTGTCAAGTTGCCCAGGCGGGTCTCGAGCCCACAGGCTCAGGCAATCCACTCACCTCAGTCTCCCAAAGTGCTGGGATTGCAGGCTGAGCCACCAAACCTGGCCACACAGTTTCTTTAATTAGCTTTTCAGCTTTGGGTGTGGGAGCAAAATCCCTACAAACCCAATTTGTGCTTCCGGAGGTGTTACAGGCTATGATGCCAGCTTTAGTGTACCGGTAGCTTTGTTTTGATAATCCAGCAAAGTATAGCTGGCCATCATGGGTGCAGTTATGATTATCAGTGTAACAAACTTCTGGCTGGGATGAATAACGATGGAAAACTCTTACGTCTGGCCAGATCGTTTCTATACACATTCATGCTGGGTGTGTGAGGGAAGCGATAAACGCCCAAATTAGGCAGAAATACATAAAAGCACAAGAAAATTTCCTATTATAAGAAAGAATGGGAATGCTAGTGAAACTCTTTTCTAACATGATCAATGGGAGCAACTTTGTTAATCCTACAGCAAATAAAGTTAGTTTTACAGCAATTAAAATGACAAACAGTTTAGCAAATACAAAGGTTGACAAAGCAAAACAATGGCTTATCAGTAATGTCCGCTTAGTTCTTAAGCTGAATTTTTAATCTTCTGCCATGTGTCGATCAGTCAGCCTCTGGTGTGTGAAGCAGGGCCAGAGAATTCTCAGGCTTCTAGAGCAGGGCTTGAGAAGTTTTGACTTTCGGATGGTCAGCTTAAGGGGTGTTGCTGAATTTGCGGTGCACTCCCAGTCTTGGAAGGCCAGCTTAGTTCTGTTATATAAAAGAACAGTAAATGGCCCCCTCCAGAGGGGCTTTAGAGGTGATACATTTCACCCTTTTTACCCATACCATATTACCTGGCTTAAAAGAATGGGCATCAGTAGTTTAACTAATTGGCAATTGTTATTTGACTTGACAGTGGATGGCATTTACGACCGAACCTGAGGCCTGCATTTGCTGCTTTAGGGCAAGACTTCCGAATTCCTTTAAGTTTTCCTGTATGCCCTTAACAAGAGGGGGTGGCCACCCATAAGGAATTTCAAAGGCGAGAAGCCAGTCCGCTTTATTCAAAGGTCCGTTTCTGGGCCTTTCCCCATAGCAGGGGCTTTTGTTCACCCTCCTTTGAGACTTAATACAGGAGTTTTATCATGATAGAGAAATTAGGTATTTAAATTCTATAGACTAGTATAGGAACAGGACCACCCTTAGTGTCCTTTTTTTTTTTCTTACAGGTGTTGGTTTCATTCTTCCTTTCTTCAATTTTTAGCAGCACTTACTCCCCTTAGATGTTTGCGTCTCTTCTGGTTCAAGAAGTGTCTAGGGAAATAAGCTTATAAACTGTGATTAAAATTTGTCCCAAATAGACAACAACACATTTTCTTATGAGCATTTATGTTTTTGGCCCCACTTTCCTTCAGAGGCCTACCATTATACAATTTCAAAGGTTTAACAAATTCCATTTCAGGGATTTGGATCCTGAGTGATAAAATACCAAATACCTATGTTTAGTTTACTTATGTCTCCAAAGGATTTCTGGTGATTATTATGCTAACCCGCAAATTGAAAGATTGTACTGTCGTAATTTTATATCTGATGAAGTTTTCCCTGGATTTGCCAAGGGGTGGGATATGTTGCCACTTGGCCTGCAGTAGAAACGTTTGAACACCTTTTAAAACCTACCTATAGGAAATTTATGTTTAGCCTGTGCTAGCTACCCTGCCTCAATTATTTATTCTTTAGAGATTTTTCGATCCCATAAGCATTTGGGGTGCTGAGGAGTGAAGGTCCATCTTCTGTAATTTCTTCAGAGTTGATAATGGGTGCAGTTCTGCCTAGCTGGAGATCGAAAATCTCACCCTGTCTGACTTGAGGCGTCCAGATTTGTTTCAGCAGTGGCATTGTTTGCAGGCACTGACTGGAATTTTTTGCATGACCGTTATGTGGGCATGAAATTACTGGATTCTAGTTCAATAAAAGGAATAAAATAAGGCCCACATTTTGACAACTGTAGGCAGTGGCCGATTACATTTTTGTACAAAAGCTACAAGACCTGAAGTTATTAACATAACTTAAATGATAAACTTTAATTTCTGTGGCTTTATTACAAGTACCTGGACTGTAATGGTAGCCTGACAGATTGTTTTAGACTATAATTTGAACTAGGCACTTAAGTAAATTTTATATACAATTTGAAGAGAAATTCAAAAATGTTTGAAGACTTGCATCCAGAAAGGCTTTATTATGCCTAGATTGTTTATAGAATTTCTTTTGTATGCATATTTCTCATAAACTTTCCTTATATAATTTTTGACGTGCTTATACCATTTTATTTTTGTTCTCTACCCCCTTCTTTAAAAAATTCTCATAACTATTTACTTTATTATAGGACAGAAATGTACCATATAAGATTTCCTCTTAGATAAAAATATTTTTTATATATTCCATTTTTTTCTTACTAAAACCTTATTTGTATAACAACAACCTTTTTCCTTTGCTTTTTGCTTTCCTTTTATTTATTTATAGATAACCTTTTACAGTTATAATTTGAACTTACCTTTTAGCAACTGTTAGGTGAAACATTTAGTTTTTGGAACACCTTAATTTCACTGGAGAGCAGGTTTTAGGAGGAAGAAGTTCAGCATGAACACAAGGCTAAAAAGTTAGCCTCGGTATTAATTAAGAAATTAATGTGGATCCCAATCACATTCATATAGACCCAAGGATTCTCTGGGCGGATGGCATACAGATTGCTGCGCTGGCCATATCCCTCTCCCTTCAGTCAACAGCCACCATCACCGAGCCAGGTGTTTCACCCCGCTTCGGGAGAGGCTGCACCATCCCTTTCAGTGGTTTTTTAGTCTGGATATTGGACAAGGTTCTGGGGGCTTAAGCCATTAAGAACAATTGTGCTTTAGGTGCCAGATTGACCACATTCATAGCGGCTGATACCATCTCCCTTAGCAGGTTTACCCTTATCAGGCCTCTTTTGGGTGACTGGAGCTTTTGCCTTTAGTGGCAACTGCCAATTTGCTTACCTTTCCTCTGGAAGGTGCTCATTTTGGAGTTCTTCTCCTTTTTTTTCCTTAATGTTTCAGTTTCTAAGAACTTCAGAGGCTTTTTATAATTGGGAGTTTGGTATTCCTAGTCCTGAGTTAAGCCTCTGGAGTTTGGCATTTAATATTCTATAGGATATAATCTTGTTTGCAAAGTAGCAAAATAAATTTTTTAAATGCATACAGAACTTTTGACCATTTTATTTTTCCTTAGGTCTACAAAGTGAATTTAATTGCCAGATAGTTTTGTTCTTTTCCAAATCTTATTATCTGCTAACTTGTAATGAGTTTAAATTTGATTTTTTTTTTTTGAGTTGCAGTCTCACTCTGTCACCCAGACTGGAGTGCAGTGGCCGCTCCTGGCCACAAACAGCCTCGATCTGCTGGGCTCCGGCGCTCCTTCTGCCTCAGCCTTCCGAGTAGCCAGAATTACAGGCATGCACTACCACGCCCAGCTGATTTTTTTGATTTATTGTAGAGATGAGGTCTCGCTGCCCAGGCAGGTCTCAAACCTGCGGGATAGGCAATCCACTCACCTCAGCCTCCCAAAGGAGGGGGATTACAGGCTGAGCCACCGAGCCTGGCTAAATTTGATTTTTTTTAATGATGCACTTATTATTATTATTAAACCATGTAATTTTAATTAGCTCCAACCATTCAAAATTTGTCCTATCGGGGTGTCTGAGGACACAGACCACTAAACACTCTCCTTGTCACGTTTCTTGAAAACCCAGAATTTGCTCTGAACACTTAGAATTTATTTCTCAATGGAGAATTCTAAAACAAACAAATAACTAAATAAAGTCATAAGTGGTAATGCCAGGAATTCCTGGAATCCTGATGGCTTCTCCCAGACTGTGTGTTCTCAGTTTTTCTTGAAGCCCCCCCCCCTTTTTCTTCAAAAAAAGAGGATTTGGGTAAGTTTGTGAATTGGTCGCTCTTTTGCATTTCTAGGAAAGTCGTCAGTCTTTGGCTATTTAGTTTTCTCAAGCAAAACCGGTCTAGCGGGTTTTCAGAGCTTGCCAATTGCTTTTCTTTTTTTTTTTAAGTTGGAGGCTCACTCTGTCAACCAGACTGGAGTGCAGTGGCCGCTCCCGGCCACCACAGCCACGATCTGCTGGGCTCCAGCAATCCTTCCACCTCAGCCTTCCAAGTAGCTGGAACTACAGGTGCGTGCTACCACACCCGCCTAATTTTTTATTTATTGTAGAGATGAGGTCTTGCTGCCCAGGCGGGTCTCAAACCCGCGGGCTCAGGCAATCCACTCACCTCAGCCTCCCAAAGGCGCAGATTACAGGCTAAGCCACCAAGCCCAGCTGCCGATTGCTTTTCAAAAGGAATACTTTTAACTGCTATCAGCCCCATTTCCGCCACAAAGTGGCATGATCATGACTACTGCAGCCTACACTTGCTGGGCTCAGGCCATCCTTCAACCTCAGTCTTCCAAGTAGCTGGGACTACAGGTGCACACCACCATGCCTGGGTAATTTTTTAATTTATTGTAGGGATGAGGTCCCACCAAGTTGCCCAGGCTGGTCTCGAACTCCTAGACTCAGGCAATCTTCTCACATTGACCCCCTAAAGTGCTGGGATTACAGGAATGAGCCACCACATCTGGCTCCTTTTAAAAAAATAAATAGAGATGGAATCTCAGTATGTTTCCCAGGTTGGTCTCAAATTCCTCGCCTCGACTCCCACCTTGGCTTCCCAAAGTGTTGGGATTTCAACTGTGAGCCACCACACCCAGCCCTATTTCATTTATAAATTTTATTTTATTTTTAAATTGTGGCAAATAAGCTAAACATGTCATCTCTTAAAGTATAACATGCTGATTTCATCAAATGGAGATATCCCTTTGAGCAATAAATGGGAAGAAAACTACCAACTACCATCTTCATTTTCTGTATTAACATTCATTTCCTATTTTTTTTTTTTTGAGGTGGAGTCTCTGATGTCCAGGCTGGAGTGCAGTGGCACATTCATGGCCACCCCAGTATTGACCTGCTGAGGCTCTGGCAATCCTTCCACCTCAGCCTTCCAAGTAGCTGGAACTACAGACAAGTACTACTAGGCTCAACTTTTTTTAAAAAAAAGTTTATTGTAGAGAGGAGTTCTCACCAAGTTGCCGGGGCTGTTCTCTAAGAGTTGTGCCGAGCCTGAGTAGACACCTCAAGCCAGGTGACAAAAGTTCACAAAAAAGATAAGGGGGGAAACACCTGGCTTCCTAAGATGAACTTTATGGTCAATAGGGCCACACTCAGGACCCCTAAAAGACATAAGAAACAAGGCCAGGCATGGTGGCTCATGTCTGTAATTCCAGCACCTTGGGAAATCAAGGCAAAAAGTTTGAAGCCAGCCCGGGTAACTTGGCAAAACCTCGTCTCTACAATAAAAAAAATTACCAGGCATGGTAGCATGCACCTGTAGCTCCGGCTACTTGGATGGCTGAGGTGGAAGGATCGCCAGAGTCCAGCAGATCAACGCTGGGATGGCCATGAGTGTGCCATGGCACTCCAGCCTAAGTGACAGAGTGAGACCCCAACTAAAAAAAAAAAAAAAAAACAGTCATCTGGCACAAGTTGGAATGGAGTTGAGCTCTTTCTCCTGTTTCCAGTAGTGACTGAATCAAGTCTGCTTTCACTGTTTTTTTTGTTTTTGTTTTTTTAGTTGGATTCTCACTCTGACACTCAGGTAGGAGTGCCATAACACACTCACAGCCACTCCAGCATTGACCTACTGTGCTACAGCAACACTTTTGCCTCAGCCTTCCGAGTAGCCAGAGCTATAGGCCTGCGCTACCATAACTGGCTAGTCTTTCAAAAATTTTATTGCAGAGACAAAGTTTTGTCAAGTTCCCTGGGCTGGTCTCAAACCCTTGGGCTCAGGCAATTCACTCGCCTCAGCTTCCCAAAGTGCTGGGATTACAGGCTGAGCCACCAAGCCTGACATGTTTTCACTGTTTTAAGTAATGTCAAAACATTTGTATCTTTGACTACAATAGTGCTTTTTTTCTGTTTCTTTTTTCAGTCACGCACATGGTTCAAATTCATTGACATTCCTCAGGTATCTGCTCTTTGGTTGTTGTTTTAAATATTTGCTTCCCTGGGCTGGTTGTGGAAGGTCAAACCTGTAATTCCAGCACTTTAAGAGGCCGAAGTGGGAGGACTGCTTGAGCCCAGGAGTTCAAGACCAGCCTAGCAACATAGCGAGACCCCATTTCTACAGGAAAAAAAAAATTAGCCGGGTGTGGTGGCATCTGTTTTTCCCAGCTCCTTGGTGTGTGGGGGGGAGAGGCAGGGCCTGAGGTGAAAGGATCACTTGAGCTCAGGAGGTTGATACTGTGGTGAGCTGTGATCATGCCACTGTACTCCAGCCTGGTCAGCAGAGTGAGATCCCAACTCAGAAAATAATAGCTTCCCTGGCTGTGAAGGGTTTAGCTCATCTGCTAGGAAGTCAGGCAGATCTGAGCCTTGTCACTGGCAGCTGTGTGGCTTTGTGTGAGTTCTTTACACTGTCCATCCTCAGTTTTCACCTCTGGAAAGTGAGAATTAGAATGCCTAAACCTAGGATTGTCAGGCAGACTAAGAAAAAGGGCCTGAAAAGTACCCAGCACAGTGTTGATAACTAGAAAGCCATCGAATTCTTGGCATCTTTTCAACTTACCCCCCCCCTTCAGTCTCTCCACGATGGTCTCTCAGATACAGAAGTGGTCCTGCAGGAGGCAGCAGGCGTCCCAGCTAGCTCACAGCAACCGTGTCCAGCACACCAACCCTCAGGGCTCAGCCTTGCATCTTTTTTTTTTTTTTTTTGAGTCAGTCTCACTCTGCAATCTAGGCTGGAGTGCAGTGGCATGCTCATGGCTACTGTAGCCTTGACCTCCTGGGCTCAGGTGATCCTTCCACCCCAGCCTTCCAAGTAGCTGGAACTACAGGGGCACATCAACATGCCTGGCTAATTTCTTGATTTATTGTAGAGATGAGGTCTTGCCAAATTGTTCAGGCTGCTTTCGAACTCCTGGGCTCAGACAGTCCTCTTGCCTCAGTCTCCCAAAGTGCTGGGATTACAGGCATAAACCACCAAGCCCTACAATTTTTCAGATTACCCACTTAATTTCATAGAGCCTCTTTCCTACCAATGCACAAGTGAAGCACTCATCCATAAAAGCATGCCACAATGTTCCTCGAAGTCCATCATCGTTCAGCCATCAATCATGAGTGTCTATTCTGCCTGGCAGTGGGCTCAGCACCAGAGACACCCAAAACAATCCAAGGGAGTTCCCTGCCCTCAAGCCTTGGGTAGTGATTTCCCAGGAGCAATCTCCCCACTTTACACTGGCTTCACAGCTCCCAGCCGGCCAGCCCTGACATCAAACATCTGGGCACTGTCCCTCTGGCCATTCCACAACAACCCCAGGGGGTTTTTATGCTTTAAGTACCCTCAGGGCATATCTAGTTTCTCTCCTTTCTGTCTACTTAAGGCTGATGTCTCCCTTCTTCCATCCTTTCTTTCCCCACCAGTCACCTCCTCACGTCTTTCCTAGGTGGCCTAACCTCTTTGGGGTCACCCCACCCAGTTAATATGTGTTCCCTCTGTGATTCAGATGAAGAATACAGGGTCACATCCAGCTTTCCTGTGCTGCGGGTTCCTTGTGTGTGTATCTGTGGTCTGGCTGATGTTGAGTGTGACCCCCTCCTCTTCCACTGCAGGTAACAGATGCAGTCATGACAGCAGGTGTGGCAGTAGGCATCCTGGCTGTCACAGAGCTTGTGGGGAGCCTGCTGGCTAGAGCAAGCGGGAAAAGCCACAAATCCAAGGAATCGTTCTGACACCAACCAGCTCCAATTGAGGAATCCTGCCTAGCCAGAGGTAGTGGGATTTGGTTTGTTGATTTCACTTTATTTTGTGGTCATGAACGATTATTTCAACAGAGCTAATAAAAGCTTAGGAAGTTTTTTTGGATGAAATGCAGCTCTGGATGAATTTTATTAAAGACCCTACTGGACTCTTCTGTGACCTGAATGTTTGTGTCCCAGTCTCACCCAAAATTCGTATGTTCAAGTCCTCACTCGCACATGTGATGGTGTTTGGAGGTTGGGTCATGGGAAGTAATTGTATTTGGATGAGGCGTGACCACAGGGCCCCTATGATGAGGTGAGTGTCCTGCAGGAAGAGAGAGACCAGAGCTCAATGAAGACACAAATATCTGTCTTGTCAGTGCTGTGACCACACCTTGCCTGAGTCACTCAAGGCAGAGTTTCATTGTTCTGATGTTAACATCAGGCAAGCAGAAATCCAACCCAGAGGCTGGTCACATCAGGTGCATTTGGGTGATCAGTAAAGACGCAGGCTTCAGGGCTCTCTCTCATACTCTGTCCCTGAAGCAGCTCACCGATCCTTCTGACCACTGCTTCGAGCTTGCACCGAGGGATACCACTTCAGGGCCTGTCTGGCAAAACCCACAAGGGAAGGACAGGAGCCATCTTGGGGCATCTGCTAAGGGTGGTGGTGGCTGGTGCCCACACAAGCCCCAACTGAGAACTTGCCGGTGTCCTGGCTCCAACAACTGACTTGTGGGCCAAATAGATTGGAGGGAATCCAGAGTCTCTGCCTGGGGGGGCTGTGTGACCCCACAGGTTAGAGGATCATAGTCTGTCCAAGTGGTCAGGACCTGGTTCAGTATATTTTTAAACTTCCTGGCACCACACCTCTGATGGCGTTAACCTTTACAGGGGAGTTCCCAGACAGGAGGAGGAGGAGGAGGAGAGGAGGTGAGCCTTAGATTGCAAGAGGAGAGAAAGCCTCCTCTTCTCACTGGGACTTCTGGCTATGGGGCCTGGACTGCAGGTAAAGCACCTGGGCCCTTTGTTCCAGGGGTATCCCCGGGGGAAAAGACAAGTGCAGACACTTCTGCAATTCCCCATGGAGCTGGTATCTCAGCCTGGAAATCAGAGCACAGCACTCTGTCAGAAGCCCTGAGCTTTTAGGGAGTCTTGTTCATTGGCCCAGCCTGGTATCTACTGTGCTGGGGAATTTAGGGACCAACCAGCCTTGTCACATGTGGAAAAGCACAGCCCAGAGGAAGGTGATGTTCCCAATCCCAAAACCAACATGATGGTGACTGTGGTGACCACCATGGAGGATGGCCAAATGGAGTGGCCATTCTGTAGGGCACTAGTGGCAGCAGTTAGAGTGAGGAAGCACAGAAACATGGGGTCCTGGGCACCTCTGGGACCACAACCAGGGCACACTGGGAAATACAGGGGGGAGATTCAGAGGTGGCTCACTCAACCTTTGGGCAGCTTCAGCCATGGCAGTCTGGGCATGGAATGAGAACATTACTTCATCTGGAAGTCACAGGTCGCTGACCTCTCAGCTAAAAAAGAAAAGCTTTTGGCTGGGTTCAGTGGCTCAGCCTGTCATGCCAGCACTTTGGGATGCCATGATTAGTGGATTGCCTGAGCCCGTGGGTTGGAGATCCACCCGGGCAACTTGGTGAGGCCTCGTCTCTACAAATAAATCAAAAACTAGCCAGGCATGGTAGTGTGTGCCTATAGTTCTAGTTACTTGGAAGGCTGAGACTGAAGGATCACCGGAGCCCAGAAGGTCGAGGCTGTGGTGGCCAGGAGTATGCCACTGCACTCCAGCCTGGGCGATGGAGTGAAACTCCAACTCAAAACTAAATAAATAAAAAGAAAAAAGAAAAGCTTTCTAGAAAGGAGGGCCAACTGAAGGGAAAAAAAGATGCTGGCGGAGGCATAAGGCATCAAGCACTAAATGAGAGTATGCTGGGTTGTAGTTAGGGTTTTTTTCCCTACCCCCTGCAAGTAAAATTATTACTCAACAATTATGCCAAAGTTATGCCTGTGTAGGACGACAGAGACAATTCATTGAACTTCTGCTATGAACTAGACACAGTGTCTACACGATCTGTTATGTGACTTCTTCTAACATTGCCTAGTGGGGAAGGAATTGAGGCTCTGAGAGTCAAGAGCCTTCTCAGAGGGCACACAGCTAGAAATTGCTGGACCCACCCAACAGGTATCCGGTCAAGGTTCCTTTCCTCCTTTCTGATTCAGACTCTCTACAAACAAGGTGGAAGTGTTTATTGGTTCTTGGGTCTTGTTGTAATTAGAGCATCCTTGAGCCAGTGAGAGAGGAAAGCGAGAGAGGAAAGGACCCCAAAAAGAGCCAGAGAGAGAGGGGGCCAGGCCTGCCTTTGCTGCAACCATCATAACTGCTTCAACACGGGATTTTGTGACTGCTCCAGGCTGTCACTGGTTTTGGTGTCTCCTACTCATATCAGCACAATAATCATCGCTGTAATGATCACACCTGCAACAATCTTGACCTTGGACCCCTGAAAAGTAAGCAGCACTCATTGAAAATTTACAGCACACCCAGCCTTACTTTTCTCTCCCAAGGGGGCACTCTCTCTCCCTTTTCTTTCCTGCCCTCCCTGAAAGCCTAGCCTGGCTCCTCCCCTGCCCTCCCAGCAGGCAGCTCAGCTTCCTCTCCCAGGGAGGCTTTTGTCTCTGTCCCCAGGAACTGTTTTCGGGGTGGGTGTGTCCATTTCTTGGTGTTGGGCTTCTCTTGGCTTTTCCTGAGAATGGGCCGATGGTATTTTTTGGAAGACCTTCTAGGGTGAGGACATTTCTTCCTGATTTGGGGGAGGTGGACAGTGAAGAGGGTTTGTGACGGTGTCCTAGGGTCAGAGCTCAAGGACCGGACTGGGGACTGTTTTGTGGTCTGAGGTCATACCGCACTGCACCCTTGCACAGGGGGGGCTGTGGTGAGAGCTGAGGGGAGACTTAGGGAGGCCACAGCCATGAGGGGTGCACTTGGGGTCACTGTGCACTGTTCACAAGTGCACCCTGGAAGCTTTCACCCAGGCCCAACACCTCAGCTGAACTCTGACTCTCTGCCTTCCCTCATTCTGTGTCTTACAGGCACCTCAAACATCGCACCCCACGTCAAATATTCCCCAAAGCTGCCCCTCCTGCCATGGTTCCCATCTCATCAAGGGTCTGACCCATCCAATCACCCAGGCCAGGGGCCTCACAGGTGCTACAGTGTAGCTGTAATGGGCAGAGGCTCTAGAAAGGGACAGCTGGGGTTTGAATTCTGGTCTCTGCCACTTCATGGCTGTGTGTTTTGCAAGATTGTGAAGGGGGAAGGGACAGACCTGTGCTCAGATCTGACACCCACATGTTCCCAAGCTCTTCTGGAGGCCCACAGACCTGGGCTTCCTTGCCCGGGTGTCCTTTGGGGATTCAGGGTGCCTGCCATGGTGCTAGGTCGGGCAGACTCTCCTGACAACCCACGGGGACTCAGGACCTATTTTCAGGATGGGTCTCTGAGGAGAAGATTCCTGTCAGAGAGGACCTCCATTCACTCCCTGCCATCCATTCCCTGCTCTGTGATGGGAAACCAAGTCCAGCAGGGAAAGTGCCTTCTCCAGTGACCCTCTGGGGATTAGAAGCAGACCTGGGATTTGAGCTCAGATATCCTGACTTCAAGCTCCCGGGTCTCTGAGAGGGTGAGACTCACACTTCACAGGGAATCTCCCCTCTGGCTGTCCAGCCCAGTCAGCCCCACACCAAGCTGACCTCCCCAGGGGAGGCGGATCATTCAGAGAGGGCCTTACCTGCTTGGAGCGGGATTCGCCATATCTCAGATCGGTGACAAAGTGCTCACAGTTCCTACGCGCAGGACTGTATTTTACCTTCTGCCCAATCTTACTCTTTGCAGCCTTGATGATCTCTTTCACAGACCGGGGTTTGTACTCTCGGTCCAAGCTGTTGTTGATCCAGTATTCACAGTCCCCCACCACGTCCTCCAGACGCTCCTCTTTCACTTCCGCTATGAGGAAGATGCTAGAGGAGCCAGGCTCGAGGAATTTACCTGCAAACAACAACACTCTCACTGGGAGCCCGGGGGAGGGCGAAGTGGGTAGAGACGACCTCAACTCAGAAAGAAGGACAGAAGGAATGCACCACATAGCTGCTGAACCTGATATTTCACAAATGATTGGAGGAGTCACTGATTTTGCTTTTTTTTAATCTAATAAAGTGTAAAATGTTTGTTCAATCAGGGAATGTCATGATTGTCCATGGCTGCCACCGTTTCCCACTCTAGGCATGTCCATTATTTATGTGACCATTCCCCTGTTATTGGTCACTTAAGCATTTGAAAAGTTTTCACTGCCATGCATGGTAGCTCACGCTTGTAATCCCAGCACTTTGGGGGGGCCCAAAATGAGACAATTGTCTGAGCCCAGGAGATTGAGACCAGCCTGGTTAACATGGCAAGACCTCACCGCTACAATATATTTTTAAAAAATTTGCTGGGCATGGCGGAACTGGCTTCTAATTGGGTGGTTGAGGCAAAAGGGTCGCCTGAGCCCCGGAGGTTGAGGCTGCAGTGAGCCATGATCATGTCACTGCACTCCAGCCCAGACAACAGAATGAGACTCTGACTAAAAGAAAAGAAAAAAGTTTTCACCATGCTAAACAATGTCTGTAAGCCATATTTGCTACTTGTTCGTCTTTGGACACTTGTGTTTTCAGAAACAGATGTGATTTGTTTTAGTACCTACTATATATCAGACACCAAGCTGTTGTTTCATATATTGCCTACTTTAATCTAATCTCCTTTTCTCTTTTTTTTGAGTCAGATTCTCAAAACCTGAGGTATTCAGTTATTTGTTTATTAGCACTGATTTTGAAAATCACACATTCAACAGTTCTCACTTGGAGAAGTCAGATGGATCACGTAGTCGTCTCCCACATAGATGGCCCAGTGCTGATAGCCATCGCGGAAAATCTCAATCAGGTCTCCAGGCTTGGGCTTCTGGCGGGACTGTAATAGAAAAAACAGAGACGATGTAGATGGACTTCTAGGCAACCCCAGAGACCCTGGTTGGGGAAGCTACAGCTGGGCTGGGGACCTCTCGTTGATGACCATCACCTGGTGAGAATCTAAAGAGGATGCTGGACAATGATCTCATGAAATGGAAGAGAGGAGGTGCATCTGGGAGAGCGTGTGGTGTATGTGTGGGGTGTATGTGCATACCGAGATGCAGGAGTGCATACAGAAGTGCATTGCACACCTGCTGCTGAGCAGCTGACACAAGAGCTTTGCATGGACCTGCATCTTTGCTGAGGCTGGGAGCAATCTTAGGGAGGTGAGTTTTTGGGGTCCCCTGCCCTCTGCAGACGAACCCTTGGGTCCTCATCCCACCTTCTGTCCTGTGTTGGTCTTGGCCCAAAGAAACCTCCCCCTTGTATCCTTCCCCCATCCAGCCTCGGAACCCCCATCCCATGTAGATGAAGACCAGGAATATGAGAATGACAGCATCCTGATGTGACCTGAGCCTGAGAGAGGGGGCTCGTGGAGGCCCCGGTTCCAGCTTGAGGGAGGCTGCACTAACAAAACAGGCTTCTGAGGGCACTTGTCCTGTGATAACTGCATCCTCTCAGGAGCCCCAGAGGAAGGCACAATCATCCCATTACACCAACGGGGAAACTGAAGATCAGAGAGGTGTAGAGAGGCTTTTCTGAGAACCCTCAGCTGGAAAGAGCCCAGCTGGCTCTTCCGTGCCCGGGGCCTTTTCTTGGTGCCCAACTCCCCCAAACTTCCTCCCTTACCTCACTTCCTTCCTACTTCTTTGTGTCCCACCTCATGGCATCACAGGCTCAAGATGGGAGAATTTTCTAGGTTCTGCCCTTTTTGTGACTGTCCTCAGTGAATAACGAACCTCATCCACCCTCATCCCAGGCTGTCCTGGCAGAGACCAGGGCAGCTCACCTTTGCTCTCTTCCTCATGTCAATATCCAATCCCAAAACCCAAACATTGTGGACTCCAGAAGCTTCTCCTGACTATTGGACTCCTTAGTCTCTGGTCCCCTGACTTGGCAGCACTTCCCAGCCTCCATGGCCCCACAGCCCCCTGTCGGGGCCCCCAAAACCTGTACCTGCCACCCCACATCCAGCTACCCGGGACTCACGGTGGGCCCCCTCAGGACATATCTGGCCATGGCCTTCCTCTGTCCTCCGAGGGCAGGACACACCCCTCAGGCAGCTACCAGACTCCTCCCGACCTCCTTCCTCACCCTCCCTGTGCTCCCTGGGCTCTGCCCCCACAGCCTGACTGAGGGACTCTCTCGTCCCGCCCATGACCCTGCTCTGGGCTCTGCCACTCTGCATTGCCAGGTCTCGGCCCCCACATGTCCTCACACCCACTCCTCCTCTTCCTGAATCTCCTCAGACAACCTTCATGGGAGAGTCTGCCCCAATGACCCCAGCCTGGCTCAGCTGCCCTCTCTGGGCCCTGGGTTCTCCTGGACCTGCCCCTCTCCCTGAGTGATCAGGATGTCCTGCAATTTCCCGTCCAGTCTGTGCCCCCCTCTGGGCTGTGAGCTCCATGCAGGCAGCATCTGTGCGCCCCTCCCTCCCTGAATCTCCAGGACCCAGCCAAGGGCTGGCATGGAATGGGGCAAAGGAAACAGGAAAGTCAGCAGTGAAAAGACTCTTGTCCATTTCCTCCTCTGACAACGCAGCTAGGGCACCGCAGGGGCCCCGACACAGGCTCCGTCTAGGGATAAGGGTGTTTGGTGGGGGGGAAAAGGGTGCCCGAAGGGGGAGGGTAGACTTTTAACTGTAATGCTAAATGTCTGAAACCAAAACCAAGGCACAATCAGCAGCAGCTGATGGTCGATGAAACGTGAGCTTTGAGCCGGGCACAGTGGTTCATGCCTGTAACCACCTCAGTTTGGGAGTCTGAGGAGATAGGATTGCCGGAATCCAGGGTTTGGAGTCCAGTCTGGGCAACTTGGCAAGACCTTGTCTCTACAACAAATCAAAATATTAGATAGGCGTGGCGGCATGTGCCTGTAGTGCCAGCTACTTGGAAGGCTGAGGTGGAAGTTTTGCCTGAGCCTAGCAGGTAGAGGCTGCGGTATCTGTGATGATGCCACTTCACTCCACCCTGAGTGACAGTGAGACTCCAACTCCAAAAAATAAAGGAAACGTGAGCTTTGCCTAAATAAGGAAATGGCTTCCAGGTGCCAGAGCCCTGATTTGTTGTAGTAGCAAAAAAGTCCTCCAGTGAATCTGCAGGCAACAAAGGAGACCGCCTTCTGGAATTTCCAGGTCCCTTCCTGGAATCAGCTCATTTCTAGTAGTAGCCCGAGGCCAGCCAGCTAGGAGCCCAGCCTGTTCTCCCTGGAGCATAAGAAAATCTGCTTGATGCCAGGGGAGATTTCAGAGTTCAGAACACTGAAATTAGAATGCACTTTATAAGGCAGGACCCACGGAGGGAACAGGAGAAAGGGCTGTTTGGGCTGAGATGGGACCGAGCCCTGCCCAGCCCCAGAAGCAGACGACCTGGGAATTTGCTTCCAGCCCACAACCCGGGGACTCCTGTCTGCTTTCACTCTGGCTTCTTCCAGGGCGCAGGCAGGCGCAGCTCCTCCAATCCTCACAACTTCTTCCTACATGGAGGTTTCCCCGGGCCCCTCCCCACTGTGCCAGACCCAGAGAGGAGCCTGACTCTACCTGGAGACCTCCTGTTCCAGCAGGGTAGATGGACTTCAAGAAAACAAATGCAGTTTCCCACCAAAGACTCCAAAGACAAGCTCTGGAGTTAAGCGTGCCCCGGGCCAGGAACCCAGACTAAGGTCTTTACAGAAGGGCACTGACTGCCTGCTCTACAGTCAGTGCTGGAAAGTTTCAGGGACTTACCGAAGACATCTTGAAGCCGGGCAGGGTCTGGTGCTGGGTTCTTGCTGCAGCAAGCAGCTTTTATACCAATGTTGAGAGTTTCATTTTCAGTTTCATTCTGAAGCTATTTGGAAATAGGAAGATCAACATTTTTAGAAAAGAGGGATGACTATTTAAAATCTGGATTATGTCTCTGAGTGGGAAGGCAAATGATTTCCCATTTCCCATTCCACACTACACATGAGATCGTTGGTGCTTTAAAGGCACCTCAGAAGTAGCCATAGCACAGGGGAGCCCTGGATTTCTGCCCCTGCTTGAGAAGCAAAGATCTCTCCTAACCCTGGGCAGCTGTTCTTACCCCAGGAAGGGGAGGCATTTAAAGGCAAGGAGGGCCAGGCTTGGTGGCTCAGCCTGTAATCCTGCGCCTTTGGGAGGCTGAGGTGAGTGGATTGCCCGAGCCTGCATGTTCGAGACCCGCCTGGGCAGGCAAGACGTCATCTCTACAATAAAATCAAAAAATTAGCTGGGCGTGGTAGTGTGCACCTGTAATTCTGGCTACTCAGGAGGCTGAGGTGGAAGGATCGCTAGAGCCCAGCAGGTCGGGGCTGCAGTAGCTGGGAGCGGCCACTGCACTCCAGTCTGGGCGACAGAGTGAGACTCCAACTCAAAAAAAAATGGGTGAGCTCCAAAAACCTGCCAGACAGATTTTGCTTGAGAAAACCAAATAGCCAAGGACAGGTTTCCTGGAGATGCAAAATGGTGACTAATTCGCTCTTTGAGAAGTCATTGGTTTACAACCCCTGCTTGCTTTTCATTTCCTGGAGACCATTTGTTCTTTGAAAATCTAATTTTGCTGAGTACAACCTTGTGAATTCCAAAGAAAATATGCAATCTCTCAACCTGAAACCCCTCCCTTACCTATATTAAGGTATAAGACCCCTCTCCTCCCTCCCCAGGTTGCTCAGCCTGGGAACATTAGCCCGCTGAGTCATGCCGGTGCTAATAATAAACTGCTACTTCCTAAGATAGCCTCGGTGTCATGGCCTCTCTGTATTCCCAGAACATATTTGGTACACAGGCCAGGAAACTGTTAAGGTCGGAGACAGTGTTCCACCTCCTTTGTCTTCGGGTATGATCCCCGTGGTGACGGGAGAGGTGATCTCACCTGGCACGCAATGGACCACTTGATCCGTGGGAGGGAAGCCCCTCCCAGTGCACTAATGCTCGGACCATGAAAGCACAACAGGGACCCAAGAGGCAAGGAACCGGCATAAGGAGCACTGCCAAACAGAAAGGTTAGGACAAGGGCATTTGCATAGACCTGCCAGTAGGTGGCAGAAAGGGAGCTTGATCACCTCCCAGAGTCTGTTAGTAGTCTCCAGTCTGAAGGAAAGGGCTGAAAGGCAGTGAAGGAAACAATGCTTCGAGAAGAAACCATCGACTCCTAGGAATTGGGTGAAGGGTTGGAGAATGTGCTGTGTGACCGCATGTGAATGACACGGACAGTGGTAGGGTTCCGACCTGACCAAAGGGTCGAAGTGAGTTTTGAGTCCCAATCTAAGTTGGTGGCGACCTCATACAGCTGAAGTCGGTCTCGTCCCCCGTCATAGTCCCGGTCCAGGTTAGGGGTTTGTACCAACCTGCCAATTGCTAAGAGGTGACTGAAATATCTCTGCAAGGATTACGACTGAAGAAGGACAAAACGGCTGTTTATCCCATATCCCCGGTTCCCTCATTTCCCTCATTTGTGTGTGCTTGTTGTCTGTAATGGGGAGGAAATGGGTGGAAACCAAAATAAGAATACCCCCTTGATTGTATGCTTAAGAACGTTGACAAATGATTCTTTGAAGATGGTTATGGTCTCAAACCGTCTCAGAGAAAGCTCCGTACGTTCTGTGAAGTAGATTGACCCACTTTTGAGGTTGGGTGGTGACCAGGGGGATCCCTAGATAGAAAAACCATCAGGAGAGTATTTAGAATTATAGCAGGAGAGCCAGATCACTCAGACCAATTCCCTTACATCGACTGTTGGCAGGATGTGGTCGTTGCACGGCCCTCTTGGCTAAAAGCTTGCTGGGAAGACAATTGTAAAATTATGTTAGCCCACAAAACAGCTAAGTCCAAATGGCCATGAGAGTCTGATAAATTGGCTGACAAGCCAGTGTTGGCTGGTGAACCAGAAATCCCTTCACCTTATTCTCCAGTCTACCCACCATTGACACCTGCTCCCATGATACCAGCCACTGACAGAGGCTCACAATTGGAGTGCACCCCTAAGCCTAGTATGCCTCTCAAGCAATCAGAGGCCACATCTAAACCACCAGTTTTGACTCCCCACACCCCACCCAGAAAGCATCTGCCAGAATGTATGTCTGACTTCACCTCAAGGGAATGCTGTGGTGCTTTCCAGATACCACTGAGGGAGGTTAGGCGACCTATTTATTATAATCAAGAAGGCCAGATCCAAGGTGGACAATGTGTATTTGTGTACCAGTCTTTCACCACCCCAGACCTCCTGAACTGGAGGAATCATACACCCTCCTTCAAGGAAAAACCTCAGGCCATGATTGACTTAATGCAGTCCATTATCCAGACCCAGAGCCCAACCTGTGTGGACTGCAACCAACTCCTCCTGACCCTATTCAATACTGAGGAACATCGGAGAATTACACAGGGCGCTGTGAAATGGATAGAGGAACATGCTCCTGCTGGAACACTCAACGCCCAGACATATGCCAAAAATCAGTTTCCAGAGAAGGACCCCCAATGGGACCCCAACAGTACCCAGGGGCTGCAAATGCTTGATCAGTACAAGGAGGCCCTCCTAGGAGGTACGAGAGAAGGAAGAAATAAGGCCATAAACATGAGCAAGGTCTCTGAGTTGTTCCAGGGAGCTGATTAGAGTCTGAGCCAATTCTATGAGAGACTCTGTGAAGCCTTTCGATTATACATGCCCTATGGTCCAGGGGTGACAGAAAATCAGCATATGGTTAATGCAACTTTTGTTGGACAATCCCAGGGGGATATTTGACGTAAGCTACAGAAGTTAGAGGGCTTTGCTGGAATAAATGTCAGCCAGCTGCTAAAAGTTGTCACTGATGTGTTCATTTACCGAGATAAGAATGCTCAATAAGAGGCAGATTGAAGATAGAAAAAGTAAATGTCCATGACTGCTGCTGCCATTGTGGGGTACCACATATCAGGCCCACAAGGAAGAAGCAGAGGCAGAGGTCAGGGAAGAAGACAGCCATGTTGGCAGTTTCCCAGAGCGAGACCCAGAATGCCTCAACCTGCCCAGTGACCTCTGAACTCCATCTATCAGCCCACACAAGGGACATTATGACCCCTTATAAAGGTAGGGAGGAACCAGCGTGCCTATTGTTACCAAGAAAGTCACTGAAAAGGTGAATGCCCCAAATGAATGACTGATGAGAAAGCCCAACAGGAAAGTGGCCCACAAGGCTCCACTTATCCACAGGACGCACCAGATCCTAACCACTTTATGGGCCTGGCCTAGATAGAAGGAAGGCAACAAGAATAGGCCAGACCTGGCTCCCTACTATCTTTAGGTCCCCAGGAACCTATGGTCAGCATGACAGTAGGGGACCAGCGTTTGAACTTCATAGTGTACACTGGAGCTGAGCCTTCCATGATCACCCAGCCTGTAGGTCCCTTCTCTCAAAAACAGGCCAATGTTATGGGAGTCACTGGGCGTCAAGCCAGACATCCCTTTACAATGCCACAATGCTGCACAGTCAGCAGGCATGAGGTCATACAAGAGTTCCTGTATCTCCCAGATTGCCCTGTAGCCTTAATGGGACAAGAACTTCTAGGGAAGCTTCGAACTCAGATAACCTTTGACTCTTCTCATGTAACTCCAAGATTAAGAGGTCCAGAGGCTAAAATCATGATCCTCGCTATTCCCTGGGAAGAGAAATGGCAGCCCTACAACTTAATGGAAGCCTCACAAAAAAATCTCTATAGCTGCCATTTCAAGTATTGGGTGTGTAGGCAGAGGACAATCCTCCAGGACTGGCAAGAAATATACTCCCTGTGGTTGTGGAATTAAAGCCAGGGAGTGAACCAGTTCAGCAGAGGCAGTGCTTCATCCCATGCAAAGCACAAGTAGGAATCCATAAGCACCTGGAAAGGCACTTGCATTATGGATTTCTATGGGTTTGTCAGTCTGCATGGAACACGCCTCTGTTACTGGTGCAGAAGCCAGGCACAGATGACTACCAACCAGTTCAAGGCTTGTGAGCCATAAACCAGGTGGCAGTCACTCTACACCCATCATCCAAAACCCATATACGCTGCTGAGTCTCATCCCTGCTGAGACTGCTATCTTCACATGCTTAGACCTAAAGCATGCTTTTCTCTGCATCTGCCTGGCCCCAAAAAGCCAGCCAATCTTCTCTTTCCAATGGAAGACCCAACAAATGCAACCAGGAGACAATTAACTTGGACCTAGCTGCCCCAAGGATTCAAGAATTCTCCAACCATCTTCCATAGGGCACTAGCCTCAGATTAAAAGCCTTTCCAGCACACCAGTATGGTTGTACTTTGCTTCAGTATGTAGTTGATTTACTATTGGCAGTACCAACTCAAGAAAACTGTATACAAGGAACACAACAATTGCTCACCCAGCTGTGGAAGGCAGGTTAAAAGTTCTCAAAGTAAAAAGCCCAAATATTCCCAGAAAAGGTTACATATCTTGGTTTTCATTTGTCCTAAGGCCAGTGCCAACTTGTCCCTGAAAGGAAACAGGCAGTGTCCTTGATACCAGTCCCCACCATCTGGTGCCAACTTCAGGAGTTTTGTAGGTCTGCAGGTTTCTGTAAAATTTGGATAAATAACTTCTCTATCATGGCAAAATCCCTCTATGAAGCCACAAAGGGGATGAACGGGAGCCCCTGCAATGGGAAAAGTTCCTGCAACAAGCCTTTGAACAGATCAAACAGGTTCTCACCAAAGCGCCTGGTCTGGGACTCCCAGATGTGGCTAAATTTTTCTTTTTATATGTGCACGAACATGTCGGCACAGCAGTATGGGGTCTTAACTCAAATGCTAGGGTCATGGCATAGATCTGTGGCATATGTATCCAAACAGCTAGTTTCTGTGGCCCAGGGCTGGCCGCCCTGTTTATGAGCAATGGCAGCCACAGCACTCCTGATAACAGAAGCTGATAAATTAACTATAGAACAACATCTAACAATCAGGGTGCCTCATGCAGTTATAAATTTAATGGAATACAAGGGGCAATATTGGCAAAACAGCACTTGAATGGTCAGATATCAGGGAATGCTCTGTGACAACCCATACTTTTGCCTAGAGGTGGTAAAGACCCTAAATCCGGCTACCTTACTACCCACAGAACCAGGACAGCCAGACCACAATTGTGATGAAATCATAGATAAAGTGTTCTCTAGCCATTCATTTTAACAGGTTAGCCCCTCAGGGACCCTGAAGTCGAATACTTCACAGAAGCAGTTTAATACGGGAAGAGGAGTACTTCGTGGGCTATTTGATGGTAACTTTAAACTGAACAGTCGAGGTGAAACACCTGTTGATAGGAACTTCAGCTCAGAGAACAGAACTCATTGCGCTCCTTCAAGCACTCCAGCTAGCTGCAGGGCTGTGTGCCAATATTTATACAGACTCCAAGTATGCTTTTACTACCTTGCATGTACATGGAACCTTGTACAAGGAAAGAGGTTTAATCAACTCAGGAGGAAAGGACATAAAATGTGGCAATGAGATTATAGAGCTTCTAGATGCTGTGTGGGAACCAAAGAAGGTGGCAGTCATATGCTGCAGAGGGCATCAAAAGGAAATGTGATAACTGTCGGAGAGAATCACAGAGCACATCAAGAAGCAAAGCTGGCAGCAAAGGAAGAAACTGTCAGAATGACTGCAATAACCATGACACTGCTTCCTAGCACACTGACAAACTGGAGATCCTGCTACTCGGCTGATAAGAAAACATGGTTTGGAACTGAAATGGGACACTACCTTCAAGCTGGAGGGTGAAAATTCCAAGATGGCCAGATACCAATTCTAGAATCATTGGCTCCACCATTTGTCAGGCAATTCCTCAAGGAACACACAGCAGATGGACTGCTCCTGAAAATACTCTCAGTAAGTACTACTATGCCCCCGGACTTTCCAGTATAGTGTGGGTGATCTGTGAACAATGTGTAACTTGTGCTCAACATAACTCATTGCAGGGACCAAAAGTCTCCCCCAGTGTGCAGCATGTGGTGGGGGGGACACCCCTTGAGGACCTTATTGTGGACTTTACAGAACTCCCACGCTGCCAAGTCTACAAATATCTCCTTGTTTTTGTGTGTACTTTCTCTTGATGGGTTGAGGCCTTCCCCACAAGGACAGAAAAACCACTGAGGCAGCCCGATTCTTGTTAAAGGAAATCATTCCCCGGTTTGGACTCCCAATCACTGTTGGAGCAGACAATGGACACCATTTGTAGCCAAGGAAATAGAGTTGAGAACTAAAGGACTGCAATTTGAAAGGAAGCTCCATAGAGCCTATGGACCACAAAGTTCAGGGAAGGTGGAGTGAATGAACTGGACCTGAAAGCCACAACTAAGTAAGTTATGCCCAGAAACTCATTTTAGGCTGTGTCCAGTTTCTGCCAATACTCCTTCTAAGGTCAAGGTCTAGCCCACCAAACAAACAGGCCTCTCACCTTTTGAAATTCTTTATGGGTGGCCATCCCTCTCGTTAAGGGCATACAGGGAGATTAAAAGAGTTAGGAAATCTTACTCTAAAACAGCAAATGCAAGTCTTAGGTTCAGTCCTAAATGCCACCATTGCCAAGTCAGAGAACGATTGCCAATTAGTTTAACTACCAAAACCCATTCTTTTAAGCCAGATGATATAATATGGGTAAAAGAATGGAATGTCCAGCCTCTGAAGCCCCTCTGGAAGGGGCCATTTACTGTTCTTTTATCTAACCCACCCGCAGTCAAAGTAGCCGAAATAGTGCCTTGGATCCATTATGGAAGAATTAGCTGGCTTTCCAGGACTGGGAGTGCACCGCAGATTCGGCAGCACCCCTTAAGCTGGCGCTCACGAAAGTCACTGAGCCCAACAGAAAACCGAGAACGGATTCCTCTAGCTCTGCTCTAGCCCCTCCAGGTCTGGTTAGTCTACACACAGCTGAAGAGTGAGGATGCCTCCGCCTTGCTTTAGTCACACATCAGAGGCTGGCTGATCCACACACAGCAGAAGATTAAGGATTCAACTTAAGGACTCAATAGACCTTACTGATAAGCCATTGTTTTGCTTTGTCAACCTTTATATTTGTCAAACTGTTTGTCATTTTAATTGCTGTAGAACTAAATTTATTTGCTATAGAATTAACAGAGTTGCCCCCATTGAACAAGTTAGGAAAGGGTCTCACTAGCATTTTCATTCTTTATCATGATAGTAAATTTACTCATGCTTTTATGTATTTCTGCCTAATTTGGGTGTCTATCACTTCCCCCACACACCCAGCATGTAAATGTATAGAAACGATCTGGCCAGATGTAAAAGTTTTCCATCGTTATTCATCCCAACCAGAAGTGGGTTATACTGACAAACATATCTGCACCCATAAGGGCCACCTGTACTTTACTGGATCATCAAAGCAAAGCTACCAGTACACTAAAGCTGGTGTCAGCCTGTAGCACCCCCGAAACACAAATTAGGTTTGTTGAGATCTTGCCCCTGCACCCAAAGCCAAGAAACAGATTTTAAAAATTGTAGAATTTGTAGCTCCTCTGGCCATCCAACAGTCAAAGTTAACCCCCTTCCCTCAACCATGGGAAGTAGGCCAAAATCTGTTATAAATTTTGCTGAAAATATAGCCCAGACACTTGGTGTCACCAATTGTTGCATATGCAGAGGAGCCCTAATGAAGGAAAAGTGGCCCTTTGGGAAAGGGGAAATAGTCTGGATGCATACCAGCTCCTTCAGTGGAACCATTCTGTAACTGTTAGAACAGATAACCTACCCCAAAAGTGGATCCTTTCCTCAAAAGTAATTGGAGAAGACTGCTTAAGCAGAGCGGTTCTGCTTATACTCAATGGGTAGGAGAAACTCCTTGCGAAAGAATATTATACTGGAATTCAACCCACCAAACCTGGTGGCCAACAAGGCCTGTTTGCTATTGGGCACCTGCTTATGCAACTAAAGCTTTGCTATGTACTATTGTCACCCAAACTATAAGTAACTGTAGAGTACTATCCTCTGAACAAGCTCACCCGTTTCAAGGTATCCCCATTATAAGTCAGAGTGGGACAGATCTGTCCTCTGTAAATCCAGACCTCTGGAAAGCCCCTAAAGGGCTATTTTGGATATGTGGAAAGGTTGCATATGCCCAGCTCCCAGCAGTATGAAAAAACACATGTACGATAGGAATAATCCAGCCAGGATTTTTCCTTCTGCCTAAACCAAGGGGGGATGATCTAAGCATTCCCTTTTACCAAGCCTCAAAACATGTGATGCTCGATTCCTCGACCAAGTTCCTAACACAGGAGGAACCCAGGTTTGGAAAGATGATGAATGGTCACCTCAGAGAAGTGTAAACACTGATGGCCCAGCCACATGGGCACAAGATGGGATTTGGGGATTCTGCATGCCTATATATATGCTAAATAGCATTATCAGGTTTCTTTTTTTTTTTTTTTTGAGTTGGAGTCTCACTCTGTCTCCCAGGCTGGAGTGCAGTGGCACATTCATGGCTACTGCAGCCTCCACCTGCTGGGCTCCAGCGATCCTTCCGACTCAGCCTTCCAAATAGCTGGAATTACATGCACACACTACCGCATCCGGCAAATTTTTTTGATTTATTGTAGAGATGAGGTCTCACCAAGTTTCCCAGGTGGGTCTCGAACCCGAGGGCTCAGGCAATCCACTCACCTCAGCCTCCCAAGACACGGGATTACAGGCTGAGCCACCGAGCCCGGCTATCAATTTCAAGCTGTCTTAGAAGTTATAACTAATCAAACAACCATGGTTTTTGAGCTTGTTGCTCAACAACAAGCCCAAATGTGTGCAGCTATCTATCAAAACTGATTAGCTTTGGACTACATGCAAGCAGAAGAAGGAGAAGTAAATATGTGGCAAATTTAATAACTCTGACTGTTGTTAGCAAATAGATGACAATAGTAAAGTTATAACTGATATAGCCACTAATGTTAGAAAGCTTGCCCATGTACCAGTGCAAAAATGGCAAAGCACAAAAATCGGCAATTGGTTTGAAAACATGCTCTTGCATCTAGAAGGATTTAAGTACATTATTGGATCTGTAGTCCTATTGGTGGGATCCTGCATTATCCTTCCTTGCACAGCCCCAACAATTATAAACGCCATTTCTAAGTTAGTGGAAACAGTTGTTGAACGAAAAACTGTGGCCCACATGATGTTAATGCACCAAATTAAGGATGATGCTCTTAACCCATGAAGAGTTGACCATCAAAAAGGGGAATGTGGCAGAAAGTGCGCTGATAGCAGTCGAAAGTATTCTGGTTTTGCTTGAGAAAACCAAATGGCCAAAGACTGGCGGCTTTCCTGGAAAGGCAAAAGAGTGACCAATTCACAACTTACACAAATCTCTCTTTTTGAAGTTATCGGTTTATAAGCCCTGCTTGCTATGCATTTACTGGAGACCATGTGTTCTCTGAAAGTCTGATTTTGCTGAGTACAACCTTGCATTGCTGGGTCTCTGTCCCGACATGTCCTCAACCCCACTCCTCCTCTTCCTCAATTTCCTCAGATACCCTTCATGGCAGAGGCTGCCCCGATGGCCCCAACCTGTCTCAGCTTGCCCTCTCTGGGACCTGGGTCCCCCTGGACCTCCCCCTCTCCCTGAATGATCATGATGTGCTGCAATTTCCTGCACAGTCTGTGTCCCGTTCTGGGCTGTGAGTTCCACGCGGGCAGAATCTGTGTGTCCCTCCATCCCTCGCTTCCTGAATCTCCAGGATCCAGCCATGGGCTGGCATGGAATGGGGCAAAGGAAACAGGAAGTCAGCAGAGAAAATAGTCTTGCCCATTTCCTCCTCTGACAATGCAGCTAGGGCACCACAGGGCCCAAACACAGGCTCTGTCTAGGGATAATGGTCGGGGAGAGGAAGGGCTGGCTGAAGGGGAGAGGGTATACCTTTATCTGTAAAGCTAAAAGTCTGAAACCAAGATCACGGCACAATCAATAGCAGCTGGTGGCCAATGAAATGTAAGCTTTGAGCCGGGCACAGTGGCTCATGCCTGTAACCCCTGCACTTTGGGAGTGTGAGGTGAAAGGATTGCCGAACCCAGGGTTTGGAGAACAGTCTGCACAACTTGGCAAGATCTTGTCTCTACAATAAATCAAAACATTAGATGGGCATGGTGGCACCTGCCTGTAGTGTCAGCTACTTGGAAGGCTGAGGTGGAAGGTTCACCTGAGCCAGGGCCCAGGAGGATGAAGCTGCGGTAATTGTGATGATGCCACTGCACTGCATCCTGAGAGACAGTGAGACTCCAACTCAAAAAATAAAAGAAATGTGAGATTTGCCTAAATAAGGAAATGGCTTCCAGAAGCCAGAGCCCTTATTTGTTGTAGCAGCCACAAAGCCCTACCCTGAATCTGCAGGCAACAAAAAAGACTACCCTCTAGAATTTCCAGACCGCTTCCCGAATCAACTCATTTCTAGCAATAGCCCAAGGCCAGCCAGCTAGGAGCCAAGACAGTTGTCCCTGGATCATCTGACAATCTGGCTGACGCCATGGGAGATTTCAGAGTTCAGAACACTAAAATTAGAATGCACTTTATAAGGCAGGACTGATGCCATGGAGGAAACAGGAGAAAAGACTGTTTAGTCTGACATGGGACCAAGACTTGCCCAGCAGCAGAAGTAGTCAACCCGGGAATTTGCTTGCAGCCCACAACCAGAGGACTCCTGTCTGCTCTTGTGGCAGAGAGGGGCTGTAAAAAGTTAAAAGTGCTCCTTTTGAAGATCAATGGCGAACTCTGAAAACCCGCCAGACAGGTTTTGCTTGAGAAAACTAAATAGCCAAGAATGGATTTCCTGGAGATGCAAAATGGTGACCAATTCACTCTTTGTGAAGTCATAGGTTTACAACCCCTGCTTGCTATGCATTTGTTCTTTGAAACTCTAATTTTGCTGAGTACAACTTTGTGAATTCTAAAGAAAATGTGTAATTGATCAATCCAACCCCCCTTCCTTCCCTAATCTAGGGTATAAGACACTCCCCTCCCTCCCTGGAGTGTTCAGCCTTGGAGTGTTAGCCTGCTGAGTCATGCCAGTGCTAATAATAAATGGCTACTCCCTAAGATAGCCTCGGTGTTGTAGCCTGTCTCTATTCCCACAACATATTTGGTGCATTGGTTGGGAATCTGGAGAGTTCGGAGACATTGTGTTCCACCTCTTTGTCATGGGGGTACAATCCCTGGGTGATGGGAAAGGTGATCTCAACTAGTGCACAACGGACCTCTTAATCCGTAGGAGGGAGGCCCCTCCCAGCACACTGAGGCTTGGACCACAAAACAAAACAGGGCCTCAAGAGGCGAGGAACTGGCATCAGGAGCACCACCCGACTGAAAGGATAGGAACAAGATCCTTTGCATAGAACTGCCAATAGGTGGCAGAAGGGGCGCTTGATCACCTCCCGGAGTCTGTTAGTAGTCTCCAGTCTGAAGGAAAGAACTGAAAAGCAGTGAAAGGAACACTGCTTTGAGATGAAACCATCGACTCCTAGGAATTGGATGGAGGGTTGGAGAATATGCTATATGATTGCGTGTGAATGAGATGGACAGCAGAAGGGTTCTGACCTGACCAAAGGGCCAAATTGAGTTTGAGTCCCAATCTAAGTTGGTGGTGACCTCATACAGCTGAAGGTAGTCCCGAACCCATCATAGGGTCAGTCAAGGTTGGGGGTATGTACCAACCTGCCAATTACTAAGAGCTGTCTGAAATATCTTCGCGAGGACTATGGCTGGAAGAGGACAAAGTGGCTGTTTGTCCCATATCCCCTGCTCCCTCATTTCCCTCACTTGTGTGTGCTTGTCGTCTGTTAGGGGGAGGAAATGGGTGAAAACCAAAGTAAGAATATCCCCCTTGATTGTATGTTAAGAACTTTGGCAAATGTTTCTGTGAACTTTGGCAAATGTTTCGGTGTCAAACTGTCTCAGAGAAAGCTTCGTACATTCTGTGAAGTATATTGGCCCTCTTTTGAGGTTGGTTGGCCACCAGAGGGATCCCTAGATAGAAAAACCATCAGGAGAGTATATAGAATTATAGCAGGAGAGCCAGGTCGCTCAGACCAACTCCCTTACATTGACTGTTGGCAAGATGTGGTCCTTGCACGGATCTCTTGTTTAAAAGCTTGCTTTCAGACAATTGTAAAATTATGGTAGCCCTCAAAACAGCTATGTCCAATTGCCCATCAGAGTCTGATGAATTAGCTGACAAGTCAGTGTTGGCTGGTGAACCATAAATCCTACCACCTCATTCTCCAATCTACCCACCATTGCCACCTGCTCCCATGGCACCAGCCACTGATAGAGGCTCACAATTGGAATGCACTCCTAAGCCTAGTATGCCTCTCAAGCAATCAGAAACCACACCCAAACCACCAGTTCTGACTGCCCACACCCCACCCAGAAAGCTGGTGCCAGAATGCGTGTCTGACTTCACCTCAGGGTAATGCCGTGGTTCTTTCCAGATGCCACTGAGGGAGGTTATAGGACCTATTTATTATGATCAAGAAGGCCAGATCCAAGGTGGATAATGTGTACTTGTGTACAAGACTTTCACCACCACAGACCTCCTAAACTGGAGGATTCATACACCCTCCTTCACGGAAAAACCTCAGACCATGATTGACTTAATGCAGTTCATTATCCAGACCCAGAGGCCAACCTGGGCGGACTGCCGGCCACTCCTCCTGACCCTATTCAATACTGATGAGCATCGGAGAATTACACAGGGGGCAGTGAAATGGTTAGAGGAACATGCCCCTGCTGGAGCACTCAACGCCCAGGCATATGCCCAAAATCATTTCCCAGAAGAGGACCCCTAATGAGACCCCAACAGTACACAGGGGCTGCAAATGCTTGAGTGGTATCAGGAGACCGTCCTAGGAGGGATGAGAGAAGGACGAAATAAGGTCATAAATGTGAGCAAGGTCTCTGAGGTGTTCCAGGGAGCTGATGAGATTCTGAGCCAATTCTATGAGATTCTCTGTGAAGCCTTTCGACTATACACCCTCTTTGATCCAGAGGAAGCAGAAAATCAGCGTATGGTAAATGTCCAACTTTTGTTGGACAATCCGAGGGGAATATTCGACGTAAGCTACAGAAGCTAGAGGGCTTTGCTGAAATAAATGTCAGCCAGCTGCTAAAAGTTGTCACTAATGTGTTCATTAACTGAGATAAGAATGCTCAATAAGAGGCAAATTGAAGACAGAAAAAGTAAATGTCCATGACTGCTGCTGCCATTGTGGGGTACCACATATGAAAGGCCCACAAGGAAGAAGCAGAGGCAGAGGTCAGGGAAGAAGACAGCCATGTTGGCAGTTTCCCAGAGCGAGACCCAGAATGCCTCAACCTGCCCAGTGACCTCTGAACTCCATCTATCAGCCCACACAAGGGACATTATGACCCCTTATAAAGGTAGGGAGGAACCAGCGTGCCTATTGTTACCAAGAAAGTCACTGAAAAGGTGAATGCCCCAAATGAATGGCTGATGAGAATGCCCAACAGGAAAGTGGCCCACAAGGCTCCACTTATCCACAGGACGCACCAGATCCTAACCACTTTATGGACCTGGCCTAGATGGAAGGAAGGCAACAAGAATAGGCCAGACTGGGCTCCCTACTATCTTTAGGTCCCCAGGAGCCTATGATCAGCATGACAGCAGTGGACCAGTGTATGAACTCCATGATTGACATGGGACCTGAGCATTCCTTGATCACCCAGCCTGTAGGTCCCTTTGCAAAAAAAGGCTAATGTTATGTGAATCACTGGGTGTCAAGTCAGACATCCCTTTACAATGCCATGATGCTGCAGAGTTGGCGGGCACGAGGTTATACAAGAGTTCCTGTATCTCCCTGATTGTACTGTAGCCTTAATGGGACGAGATCTCCTGGGGAAGCTTCGAGCTCAGATAACCTTTGACTCTCCTATTCATGTAACTCTGAGATTAAGAGGCCCAGAGGCTAGAATCATGACCCTCACTATTCTCTGGGAAGCGGAATGGCGACTCTACAACTTAATGTAAGCTTCACTAAAAGCTCCAGAGCTGCTGTTTAGAGTACCCAGAGTGTGGGCAGAGGACAATCCTCCAGGACTGGCAAGAAATATGCTCCCTGTGGTTGTGGAATTAAAGCCAGGGGGCGAGCCAGTCCAACAGAGGCAGTACTCATTCCACGCAAAGCACAAGTAGGAATCCATAAGCATCTGGAAAGGCACTTGCATTTGGATTTCTATGGGTTTGTCAGTCTGCTTGGAACACGCCTCTGTTGCTGGTGCAGAAGTGAGGCACAGACAACTGTGGCTGGTACAAGACTTGTGAGCTGTAAACCAGGTCACAGTTATACTACACCCCATCATCCCAAACCCGTATACGCTGCTGGGTCTCATCCCTGCTGAGGCTGCTATCTTCCCATGCTTAGACCTTAAGGATGCTTTCTTCTGCATCGGCCTGGCTCCAAAAAGCCAGGCGATCTTCGCTTTCCAATGCAAGACCCCACAAATGGCACCAAAGGACAGTTAACTTGGACCTGGCTGCTGCAAGGATTCAAGAATTCTCCAACCATCTTCTGTAGGGCACTAGCCTCAGGTTTACAAGGCTTTCCAGCACACCAGTGTAGCTGTACACTGCTCCAGTATGTAGATGATTTACTATTGGCAGCACCAACCTGAGAAAACTGCATGCAAGGAACACAACAACTGCTCTCCCTCCTGTGGAAGGCAGGTTACAAAGCCTCAAAGAAAAAAGCCCAAATAGTTCAAGAAAAGGTTAGGAATCTAGGTTTTCATTTGTCCCAAGGCCAGCGACAACTTGGCCCTGAAAGGAAACAGGCAGTGTGCTCGTTACCAGTCCCACCACCTGGCGCCAAATTTGGGAGTTTTGTGGGGCTGCGGGGTTCTGTAAAATTTGGATACCTAACTTTTCCATCATGGCAAAATCCCTCTATGAAGTCACCAGGGGGTGAACGGGAGCCCCTGCTATGAGAAAAGGCCCAGCAACAAGCCTTTGAACAGATCAAACAGGTTCTCACCAATGCACCCAGTCTGGGCCTCCCAGATGTGGCTAAACCTTTCTTTTCATATGTGCACGAATGGGCCGGCACAGCAGTAGGGGGGCTTAACTCAAATGCTAGGGTCATGGCATAGACCTATGACATATTTATCCAAACAGCTAGATTCTGTGGTCCAGGCCTGGCTGCCCTGTTTACGAGCCCTGGCAGCAACAGCACTCCTGACAACAGAAGCTGATAAATTAACTATGGGAGAGCATCTAACAGTCAGGTGCCTCATGCGGTGATAAATTTAATGGAATACAAGGGGCAATATTGGCTAAACAATGCTTATATGGTTAGAGATCAGGGAATGTTCTGTGAAAACCCACACATTCACCTAGAGGTGGTAAAGACCCTAAATCTGGCTACTTTACTACCCATAGAGCCAGGACAGCCAGACAACGATTGTGTTGAAATCATAGATGAAATGTTCTCTAGTCATTCAGATTTATCAGGCCATCTCCTCAGGACCCTGAAGTCGAATACTTCACAAACAGAAGCAAATTCACATGGGAGGGGAAGCGCTTCATGGGCTATTCGGTGGTAACTTTAAACTCAACAGTCGAGGTGAAACCCCTGCCGATAGGAACCTCAGCTCAGAGAGCAGAACTCATTGCATTCACTCAAGCAATCCAGTTAGCTGCAGGGCTGCACACTAATATCTATACAGACTCCAAGTATGCTTTTACTATCTTGCATGTGCATGGAACCTTATACAAGGAAAGAGGTTTAATCAACTCAGAAGGAAAGGACATACAATATGGCAATGAGATTCTAGAGCTACTAGTCGCTGTGTGGGAACCAAAGAAAGTGGCAGTCATACATTGCAGAGGGCATCATAAAGGAAATGCGATAACTGCCAAAGGGAATTACAGAGCAGATCAAGAAACAAAGCTGGCAGCAATGAGAGAAACTGTCAGAATGACTGCAATAACCATGGCACTGCTTCCTAGCACACTGACAAACTGAAGTTCCTACTATTCGGCAGCTGAGCAAACGGTTTGGAATCGAAATGGGACACTACCTGCAAGCAGGATGGTGGAAATTCCAAGATGGCCGGATAGCGATTCTAGAATCATTGGCTCCAGCATTTGTCAGACAATTCCACCAAGGAACACACAGCAGACAGTCTGCCCCTGAAATTTTTCTCAATAAGTACTTCTAATTCCCCGACTCTCCAGTATAGTGTGGGTGGTCTGTGAACAACGTGTAACTTGTGCTCAAGATAACCCTTAGCGGGGAACCAAAGTCTCCCCCGGTTTGCAGCATGTGGGGGAGGGACACCCTTTGAGGATCTTATCGTGGACTTTACAGAACTCCCACGCTGTCACGACTACAAATATCTCCTTGTTTTCGTGTGAACTTTCTCTGGATGAGTTGAGGCCTTCCCCACAAGGAAAGAAAAATCCACTGAGGTGGTCCAACTCCTATTAAAGGAAATCATTCCCCAGTTTGGACTCCCGGTCACTGTCAGAGCGGATAATGGACCAGCATTTGAAGATGAGGTAATACAGTTAATAACTAAAGGACTTTAAATCAAATGGAAGCTCCATACAGCCTATAGGCCACAAAGATCATGGAAGGTGGAGTGAATGAACTGGACCTGAAAGTCACAACTAAGTTATGCCAAGAAACTCATTTAGGCTGGTTCCTACTTCTGCCAATACTCCTTCTAAGGGTGAGGTCTAGCCCCACCAAACAGGCTCTCGCTTTTTGAAATTCTTTATGGGTGGCCACCCCTCTCATTAAGGGCATACAGGGAGATTAAACGAGTTAGAAAATCTTACTCTAAAACAGCAAATGCAAACCTTAGGTTCAGTCCTAAATGCCATCCATTGCCATGTCAGAGAACGATCGCCAATTGGTTTAACTACTGATGCACATTCTTTTAAGTCAGGTGATATGGTATGGGTAAAAGACTGGAATGTCTAGCCTCTAAACTCCTCTGGAAGGGGCCATTTACTGTTCTTTTATCTACCCCAACCACAGTCAAAGTAGCCAAAATAGTTTCTTGGATCCATTATAGCAGAATTAAGCTTCCAGGACTAGGAGTGCACTGCAGATTCGGCAGCACCCCTTAGCTCTCCCTCCGAAAATTCACCGAGCCTGACAGAAAACCCAGAAAGGATTCCTCTAGCTCTGCTCTAGCCACTCCAGCGCTGGCTAGCCTACACACAGCTGAAGACTGAGGATACCTCGGCCTTGCTTCAGCCACACACTGGAGGCTGACTGATCCACACATGGCAGAAGATTAAGGATTCAGTTTAAGGACTCAGTGCACCTTACTGATAAACCATTGTTTTGCTTTGTCAACCTTTATGTTTTTCAAACTGACATTTTAATTGCTATCAAACTAACTTTATTTGCTATAGAATTAACAAAGTTGTCCTCATTTAACATGTTAGGACAGGGTCTCACTAGCATTTCCATTCTTTCTTATGATAGGAAGTTTACTTGTGCTTTTATGTATTTCTGCCTAATTTAGGTGTCTATCACTTCCCTTACAGACCCAGCATGTAAATGTATAGAATCTATCTGGCCAGATGTAAAATTTCATCCATCAGAAGTTTGTTATACTGACAAACATATCTGCACCCATAATGGCCAGCTATACTTTACTGAATTATCAAAACAAAGCTACCAGTACACTAAAGCTGGTGTCATAGCCTGTAGCACCCCCGGAAACACAAATTAGGTTTGTTGAGATCTTGCCCCTGCACCCAAAGCCAAGAAACTGATTAAAGAAACTGTACAATTTGTAGCTACTCTAGCCACCCAACAGACAAAGTTAACCCCCTTCCCTCAACCATGGGAAATAGGCCAAAATCTGTTTATAAATTTTTGAAAATACAGCCCAGACACTGGTGTCACCAATTGTTGGGTATGTGGAGGAGCCCTAATGAATGAAAAGTGGCCTTGGAAGGGAACTAGTCTGGATGCATAACAGCTCTTTCAATGGAACCATTCAGTAACTGTTAGAACAGATAACCTACCCCAAAAGTGGATCCTTTCTTCAAAAGTAATTGGAGAAGACTGCTTAAGTCAAGCAGGCTCTGTTTATACTCAATGGGTAGGAGAAACTTGTTGCAAAAGAATATTATACTGGAATTCAAACCACCAGACCTGGTGGCCAACAAGCCCTGTTTGGTATTGGGCACGTGCTTATGCAAGTAAATCTTCTCAATGTATTATTGTCATCCAAACTATAAGTAACTGTACAGTACTATCCTCTGAATAAGCTCACCCGATTCAAAGTATCCCCATTATGTCAGAGATGAACAGATCTGTCCTCTGTAAATCCAGACCTCTGTAAAGTCCCTAAAAGGCTATTTTGGATATGTGGAAAAGTTGCATATGCCCAGCTCCCAGCAGTATGGAAAAGCACATGTACCATAGGAATAATCCAACCAGGATTTTTCCTCCTGCCTAACCCAAGTGGGGATGAACTAGGCATTCCCCTTTATGAAAGCCTCAAAACACAAGATGCTCGATCCCTTGACCAAGTTCCTAATACAGGAGGGATCCAGGTTTGGAAAGATGATGAATGGCCACCTCAGAGAATTATGAATACTTATGGCCCAGCCACATGGGCACAAGATGTAAGTTGGCGATACTGCATACCTATATGTATGCAAAATTGCATTATGAGGTTACAAGCTGTCTTAGAAGTTATAACTAATCAAACAGCCATGGCTTTCGAGCTTGTTGCTCAGCAACAGACCCAAATGCACACAGCTTTTACCAAAACAGCTTAGCTTTGGACTTTCTGCTAGCAGAAGAAGGAGTATGTGGTAAATTTAATGGCTCTGACTATTGTTTTCAAATAGATAATAATAGTTAAGCTATAACTGATATAGCCACCAATATTAGAAAGCTTTCCCATGTCCAGGTGCAAAAATGACAAGGCATAAAAATCAGCAATTGGTTTGAAAACATGTTCTCGCATCTGGAAGGATTTAAGTACATTATTGGATCTGTAGTCCTATTGGTGGGATCCTGTCTTATCCTCCCTTGCGTAGCACTGGTAATTATGAATACCATTTATAAGTTTGTGGAAACAGCTGTTGAACGAAAAACTGCAGCTCACCTGATGTTAATGCACCAAATTAAAGATGATGCTGTTAACCCATGAAGGGTCAAGCATCAAAGGGGGGAATTTGGCAGAGAGGGACTGATAACAGTTAAAAGTATTCTCTTAGAAGATCAATTGACAAACTCCAAAAACCTGCCAGAGAGGTTTTGCTTGAGAAAACCAAACAGCCAAGGACGGGTTTCCTGGAGATGCAAAATGGTGACCAATTCACCCTTTGTGAAGTCATAGGTTTCACAACAAGACCTGTTTGGTATTGGTATATGCTTGCTATGCATTTCCTGGAGACCATTTGTTCTTTGAAAATCTAATTTTGCTGAATACAACCTCGTGAATTCCAAAGAAAATGTGTAATTGCTCAACCTGACCACCCCTTACCTAAACTCAGGTATAAGACCCCTCTTCTCTCTCCCCAGGGTGCTCAGCCTGTGAGCGTTAACCCACTGAGTCGCACCTGGCTAATAATAAACTTCTACTTCCTAAGATAGCCTCAGTCTCATGGTCTCTCTGTATTCCCACAACACTCTCACTCTGGCTTCTCCTGGGGCTCAGACTGGCGCAGTTCCTGCAACCCTCATGTCTTCCTCTCCCATGGAGGTCCTGGCCTTCTCCCACTGTGCCAGACCCAGGGACGAGGCCAACTCTACCTGGAGCCTCCTGGTCCAGCAAGGTAGATGGACTGCAAGAAAACAGATGCTGTTTCCCACAAAAGCCTCCAAATACAGGCTCTGGAGTTAAGTCTGCCC
This sequence comes from Cephalopachus bancanus, assembly GCA_027257055.1. Classification (NCBI taxonomy): domain Eukaryota; kingdom Metazoa; phylum Chordata; class Mammalia; order Primates; family Tarsiidae; genus Cephalopachus; species Cephalopachus bancanus. The sequence goes on along the minus strand of JAPVLO010002728.1, from coordinate 40,594 downwards.
AAGGCCAGGAACCCAGACTAAGGTCTTTACAGAAGGCCACTGACTGCTCGCTCTAGGGTCAGTGCTGGAATGTTTCATAGACTTATCAAAGACATCTTGAAGCCAAGGTGGGATCTGGTGCTAGGCTCTTGCTCTAGCAAACAGATCTGGATGCCTCAAGGAAGACAGGGAGAGATTTTTGATCGCTGGTTAGGCAGGACTATGTCCACTGTCAGCTCTGAAGAAGTTGCAGAAAACAAACCTTCACCCCTCAGCACCCCATAGGATTATGGAACTGAAAAAATCTCTAAAAAATAAATAATTGAGGCAGGGCAACTCGCACAGGCTAGACATAGATAAATTTCCCATAGATAGGTTTTAGAAGGCGTTCAAACATTTTAAAAATTATATTCTACTGCAGGCCAAGTGGTAGCCTATCCCACCCCTCAGCAAATCCAAAAAAACTCCATCAGATGTAGGACTAGGACAGTACAATCTTTCAATTTGCAGTTTAGCATAATCATAACTAGAAATCCTTGGGCGACAAAGTAAACTGAACATACGTATTTGGCATTGCATCACTCAGGATCCAAGTCCCTGAAATGCGATTCATTAAAACTTTGAAATTGTTTGATGGTAGGCCTTTTCCTACACCCCTGAAGGAAATGGGGCCACAGACATAGGTGCTCATAAGGAAATGTGTTGTCCATTTGGGACAAATTTTAATCACAGTCCATAAGCTTGTTTCCCTAGAAACTCCCTTCCTGGACCATGAAAAACCCAGACATACCAGGGGAGTAAGTGTTGCTAAAAATTGAAGAGAGGAAGGACCCAACCAACAGCTGTAAGAAAAAAGTAAAGGACCCTAAGGGTGGTCCTGTTCCTATACTAGTCTATAAAATTTGAATACCTACTTCTCCATCATGACAAAACCTCTCTATGAAGCCTCAAAGGGAGGTGGAACAGGAGCCTATGCTATGGGAAAAGGCCCAGAAACAGGCCTTTGAATGAATTAAACAAGCCCACAGCAATGCACCTAATCTGGGACTCCCAGTTGTGACTAAATCTTTCTTTTTATGCATGCACGAATGTGTTGACACAGCAGTAGGGGTTTTAACTCAAATGCTAGGGTCATGGCATAGACCTGTGCCATATTTATCCAAACAGCTAGATTCTGTGGCCAGGGCTGGCCACCCTGTTACGAGTCCTGGCAGCCACAGCACTCCTGATAACAGAAGACAAATTAACTATGGGACAACATCTAACAGTCAGGGTGCCTCATGTAGTAATAAATTTAATGAAATACAAGAGGCAGTATTGGCTAACCAATGCTTGACTGGTCAGAAATCAGGGACAGCGCTATGAAAAACCCACGCATTTGCCAAGAGGTGGTAAAGACCTTACTACCCATAAAGCCATGACAGCCAGACCATGATTGCATTAAAATAATAAATGAAGTGTTCTCTAGCCATCCAGATTTAACTGACCAGTCCCTCAGGAACCCTGAGGTGAAATACTTCACTGAGCAGAGCAGTTTCATTCAGGAGGAGGAGCACTTTGTGGGCTATTCCCATTCTTTTAAGCCAGGTCACCAAGGAGATTGGAAAACCTGGAACGGATTTCTCAAGCCCTGGTCTAAAAACCTAAGGATAGTTTGACCCTGCTTTAGCCACACACCAGAGGCTGGCTGATCGACACATGGCAGAAAGTTGAGGATTCAGCTAAAGGACTCAGTGGACATTACTGATAAGCCATTGTTTTGCTTTGTCAACCTTTATCTTTGCTAAACTGTTTGTCATTTTAATTGCTGTGGAACTGACTTTATTTGTTATAGAATTAACAGAGTTGAGGATTTCCGGCAAGATGGCGATAGGGCAGCTTGGTCTATGAGAACCTCCATGAAAAAGAACACAAAAAGACTCTGGTTCTCTCCCCGGGGGCTGCCGATCCCATCGTAGGCAGCCTGCTCTTCACACAGAGCTTGGCCATCGTCACCACTGAAATATCACGGTGGTCTGGGCAGCCACTGCAGTTGCAGATGCCACCACCACTGCCACTATCGTGGCAGCCATTGCACCGCCCATGCCTGAGGCAACCCACAACTTCAGACCATGAAGCTCCTGCAAACAAGATCAGCTGAGATCGCCGCTGCCACTACTGCCACCTTCACGTCCCACCAGGCTGTGAGTCTCCTCCCATGTGCCATGAGGCAGCGGCCCCCATTGTCAGCTCACTCCCATCTGGGGTGAACAGCTGCATATAAAGATAAAGATATCTGGAGCAGTGAGATAGCATCACCTGCTCGCGATTTAAGGTAACAACACTGAAATGGGAAAAACAGAAGCTTGATAAATAGACACAGGCCAGATCTGAGTGGTGAACTGGCCAGTGGTGATCTGAACTGCCCTTCACAGCAGGCCAGGGGCAACTGACCCTAACTGTGAACAAATTTACCAGCCTGAAAAGACAGCTAGAAATCAGAGCTGAAAGGACAATGGACTTAAATGAAAAGTCTCAGAGTGTGCTTGATTGGTTTTGTTAGTTTATTGACTTGATTCTATTCCTTTTGTTTTCTTCCTTTTTTTCCTCTTCTCTCTGTAAACCCTATCTTTGTATAGAGAAATACCACACCAATAAGGAGGTTGGTTAGCTTGTATGTTAGCATCATTGTATGTTTTAGTATTTTTTGTATGTAAATTGGTTAGTTTGTAGCCGTGCTTTATTGTTTTTATCTGATTGAGTTTTTGTCTCTCTCTCCATTTGTTGGTACACTCATCTGTTTTCCCCCTTACTCCTCTCTCTCTCCACCCCCCCTCTTCCCCTCACTGTCCACTCCATTCTCTTCCCTCTGTTAACCTCATTTTATTTCAGGGAGTAAACCTACAACTCCACTGCATGGACAGATTGCAAGGCAGTGGGAAGTGGGTCTCAGATTATCCATACACCTGTCGGCAGATACTGGGATCTGCAGATAGATTTTGAATCATAGCTCCCCACTTTAAAAATCTCAAAACTGCAAGAAGGGCAGCCCCCAGCCTATAGTCCAACTCCAGAATTGAACAAAGCAAGAGCAGATACATAAAGAAGAATAGGAGATTCTTCTTTACAGAAGTAAAAGCAACTCCTCCACCCCTGAATAACAGAATTAAAGAAGACGAGGGAGTGAAGGGAAGGGAAAAGTAGGGAGGAAAAATCTGCACAAATGGAAAAAAAACCAAAAGAAGAATATAGGCCTCACGCAGACCCTGGGAGGTCAGACACTGAGAAAACAGACTTTGGAACACAATGAAGAGCCCCCTGACTCTTCATTGACTGATCACATGCAACAAATCCAGACATTCAGACATTAATAGAAAGAATTTAAAAAACTGAGGAGAGACAAGAGGAAAATAGGAAGGAGCTGATGACAGAAATAACAGTAAAGAATACTGTGATGGAAATAAATAACAAACTAATAAGCATGGAAAGCAGAATTAGCCAAGCAGAAGAAAGAATCTCAGAGCTTGAAGAACAAAATACAGAACTGGCCCAAACTGTCAAAAACATAGAAAAGAAGCTTCAAAAGACAGAACAAAACCTTCAAGAGATGGATGATTACTTCAAGAGAAAAAAACCTAAGAGTAATTGGCCTTCCTGAGGCAGAGAGAGAAACAACGTTCACACTGAAACAAATATTTCATGAAATCATTCAAGAAAACTTCCCTCATCTCCTCAGTGATGCAAAAATTCAAACACAAGAGATTCAGAGAACCTCTGCAAGACAACAAATGAGAAGACCAACTCCCAGACACATTATAATTCACCTACACAAAGTAGGTATAAATGAAAAAATCCTAAAGGCAGCAAGAGAAAAAGGTCAGACTACCTACTAGGGAACACCAATTTGAATAGCAGCAGATTTATCTACAGAAACCCTCCAGGCTAGGAGAGCTAGGAGCCCTATCTTCAAAGTTCTAAAAGATTTCAACCGAGAATAAATAAAACAATTTCAACCGAGAATAACCTACCCAGCCAAGCTAAGCTTCATCAATGAGAGAGAATTGAAATCTTTCCCAGATATCCAATCCCTAAGAACCTATGCTGCCACCAGACCACCTCTACAAGAAACACTTAAGAAAGTATTAAACACAGAAGAAAAGGAAAAAAGAACAACAACACCCTTCACAAGAGTACAGGCAAAAGATTAAAAACATACATGAAACAATTCCAAAACCAAAATAAAGACAACACACAAACAGGAAGAACAAAAACAACTCCATAAGAACATTATAATAGGAATCAACTCTCACATTTCAATAATTAGCATGTATGTGAACAGACTAAGTGCACTACTGAAAAGACATAGAATGGCAAGATAGATAAAATATCACCAGGCAACAATTTATTGCCTTCAAGAGACTCACCTCACTAGAAAGGACACTCACAGACTCAAAGTAAGAGGATGGGAAACAAATTTTCAGAAGAACAGAAAACAAAAGAAAGAAGAAGTTGCGATCTTAATCTCAGACAAAATACCCTTTAAGCTATCAAAAAATTTAAAAAGATAAGGAAGGCCACTACATAATGATAAAAGGTTCAATCCATCAACAAGAAATATTCATCCTAGCCAGTCTCGGTGGCTCAGCCTATAATCCCTCACCTTTGGGAGGCTGAGATGAGTGGATTGCCTGAGCCCGTGGGTTCAAGACCCACCTGGGCAGTGAGACCTCATCTCTACAATATATAAAAAAATCAGCCGGGTGTGGTAGTGCATGCCTGTAATTTGGCTACTTGAAAGGCTGAGGCGGAAGGATCACTGGAGCCCAGCAGGTCAAGGCTGTGGTGGTCAGGAGCAGCCACTGCACTCCCGTCTGGGCGACAGAGTGAGACCCCAACTCAAAAAAAAAAAAGAAATATCCATCCTAAACATATATGCACCCAACATAGGAGCATCAACTTCCCCAAAGCAACTTCTAGGTAAACTAAAAAAAGATATCAACTCCAACACCATCATAGCTAGGGACTTCAATACCCCACTCACAGCCCTAGACAGATCATCAGGACAAAAAATCAGCAATGAGATCTGAAACCTCAGTGTGACTTTTTACCAAATGGACTTAATTGATACCTACAGAACACTCCATCTGAAGACCACAGAATAAACATTCTACTCATCACCACATTGAGTGTACTCTAAGATTGACCACATACTTGGCCATAAATCAAGCCTAAACAAATTTTGCCATGCACCTCTTTGAACCACAGTGGAATAAAAATAAACATCAAAACCAACAAGCTTCCCCCAAAACCCACAAAGGCATGGACACTAAACAGCATGATGCTAGACAACTCCTAGGTCAATGATGAAATCAAAACAGAGATTAAAAGATACCTGGAGCTGAGCTTGGTGGCTCACCCTGTAATTCCGTGCCTTTGGGAGGCTGAGGTGAGTGGATTGCCTGAGCCCGTGGGTTCAAGACCAGCCTGGGCAGGTGACACCTCATCTCTACAATAAATCAAAAAATTAGCCAGGCGTGGTAGCGCGCACCTGTAATTCTGGCTACTTGGAAGGATGAGGTGGAAGGATTGCCGGAACCCAGCAGGTTGAGGCTGCGGTGGCCGGGAGTGGCCACTGCACTCCAGTCTGGGTGACAGAGTGAAACTCTAACTCAAAAAAAATAAAAAAATAAAAAATAAAAGAAAACAAAAATAATAGATACCTGGAAACAAGTGAAAATGAAGATACATCTTACCAAAATCTCTGGGACATCATGAAAGCTGTAGTAAGAGGGGAATTCATATCTCTACAGATGCACATGAAGAAAATGGAAGGATCACAAATTAACAGCCTAACAAGCCACCTAAGGAAGCTGGAAAAGGAAGACCACAAAAACCCTAATTTCAGCAGAAAAATCCAGATCACCAAAATAAAAGCCCAAATCCAGGACATAGAAGACAAAAAGATAATACAAAAAAAAATCAATGAAACAAAAAGCTGGTTCTTTGAAAGGATAAACAAGATCGATGGTCCCCTAGCTAGACTAACCAAGAAAAAGCCCAAATAAACCCAATCAGAAACACAAAAGATGCAGTCACATCTGATACTGAAGAAATACAAAAGATCATTAGAGACTACCATGTACACTAGTATGGAAACAAACTTGAAAACCTTAAGGAAATGGAGGACTTTCTGTCATCACACAACCTGCCTAGGTTGAAACAAGAAGAAATTGAGAACCTAAATAGACCAATAAGAAACAAGGAAATTGACTATGTAATAAGAAAACTACCTACAAAAGAAGCCCTGGACCAGATGGCTTTCCAGCAGAATTCTAGAAGACATTTAAAGAGGAGCTGATAACAATCCTACTGAAGGTATTCCTAAAAGCTCCAAATATCGACCTCCCATATTACCCCACAATCTCCCTACTGGGAATATACCCTGAAGAACTCAAATCACTCTATCAAAAAGATATCTGCACACATATTGCAGCATTTTTCACAATAGCAAGAACCTGGAAGCAACCATGCCGTCCATCAAAAGAGGACTGGATTTTAAAAATGTGGTACATATACATGATGGAATACTATGCAGTCATAAAAAAGAACAAAATCATGAATTTTGCAGCAACCTGGATGGGACTAGAGTCTATAATACTGACCTCTCACAGAAACAAAGATCTGAGTATCACATGTTCTCACTCATTTAGTGGACCTTGAACATCCAACATAATACTATAAGAAAAGGACTGACAGTGGTGGGAAACTATGGGCGGGGAGGGGAAGGGAGATGGGATTAATGGTAGTCAATATCTGTCTGGGGACGGGGATACACCTCTTATCAATAAGGGTGCCTGAGCGAAGCATATTTGTTGTATACCTAACCCTTAATACCCCACAATATCAAAATAAAAAATATTGGTTATAATAATAATAATAATCCCTTAGTACCATCAGCACCTCCTACAAATTTGGGGGAGTTGAACGTAGACCCCTTCTCCAGTTTCCCCTCCCAGGAAGGCTAAGCCTGACATCCTGTGTCCAGGCTGAGGGTGGGCAATATGAGACTGGACTGGAGCAAACATGCATCGTACGCACTGAAGGTGTCCTTGTAATTTTACTTGATCCATAGAGGCAGCAAAAAAATGCTGGACTGGAAATTTCCAGGATTTGCCAAGTGTGCTCTGGATGATAAACACATCCTCCAAGATGTACTTGAGGTGCCAACCTCAAGGAAGAGAAAAGGAGGGTGAAATGTAGTTGTGTCAAGCTACCTAGCCTTCAGTATGCCTCAAGCTAGGACCTGGGCATGTCTTCCAAACCAGCAAACACCTCACCGAGTAATTGGCAAAGAGGGCTGGTCTATAAAGATTAATTGATATTGATCTTATAATTGCAATTGAATTTGATAATACTATTCCAAGTAATTTATAGAAGTCACTTTAACAATATCGCACTTCAATCCCATGATAAATCATTTTCACAAACCCTGATTTCTTGTTATTTCTTTTCCTCCTCTCTGGAATATTCCATTAGAACTTTTAAGTGTGTTCCGCCCACTGGAATGTCCCAGCATGCTGGTTTTGAGAGCTACTTTAGCAGCCACTGTGGTTCATGCTGAGGCCTGAGCCCCTTATAAAATGTCACCAGTATTCTAGCATGAGCTGCGTTATGCCAAATATTCCAACCCAGTCAAGAGCAGTTTTTGCCAGTATTTACTGAAGTGTGTTGGAAGCTAGTCATTCAAGCACTTATTTCCATCAACAACGGGAAAAGCAAGGACTCGTTACAATCAGAAGAAATTCACAGTTTCATTCTGTTTTGTAGTTGTGTAACCCTATTAAAGTTATTCAATCTCTTTTTTAACATTTTGTCTTTGTTTTAATTTCTAAGTTGTAATTCTACAATGTAGACCATAGGCATTAATAAGACCACAAGTAGCTAAATGCAAGCCATTTGTGTTCATATAGATACAAAGACCTCTTCTTCCCAAGCTGTCTTTTTCCATCCCAGACATGTGAAGGGAAAATATGTACAGGCCTAGAAGTCCTCACTGACCCAAAAGATGATTTCCTTATGGGAAATTCCCAGGTTCTTTTTTTAATTGACAGAAATGATATCTTCATAATGTAAAACACACTGTCCTGAAATGAGTACGCATTGCGAAGTGGCCACATCGCCCTGACACAAGCATCACCTCACAGACTAACTTGTATGTGCTAAGAGCACTTAAAACCTATGGTCTTGGTGATCTTCAAAAATGCATTGTGATGTTCTCAGCTGCAGTCTCTGTGCGGAATATGTCTCTTGAACTGGAGGACATTGTGTTAAGTGCAATAAGCCCAGAGCAGAAAGACAAAAACTGCACAATCCCTCTCACTTGTGGAGTGGAAAATGTGGAGCTTCTAGAAGTGGAGGGTGCAGTGGTGCTTACCCAGGCAAGGGTGGGGCGTGCGGAGATGGTGGACAAGGATACGAGGCATCAGGTAGACAGGAGGAACGTGTTATCACATCTTCTACACTGTCATTTTCTGGTCTAAATGTATGGCACAGAATTTCACAATGTGCTGGCACATCCCAGGTGTTTTGGGGGTGGGTGTCAGCACCTCCATCCACCAGTCCTGCAGTCCATATCCAAGGGTCCTTCCCCGCAGGTTTAGGTGACAGCTGGGAGATGGAGAGAGGTGCAAAACATGGAGGTGCAGGTGGGAGATGGAGAGAGGTGTGGGGATTTGCCCATCCTGTCTGCCCCGCTGCGGCCTCAGGATGGTGGCAGGTCCCACTCTGTGCAGGGGACCCTGCCAGGGACTCTGGTGGTGCTGCCTCTCCCTCAGCTCAACCTCAGTGTGAGAGCCACCACCTGCCAGGGTCCTGTTGACCCCCACATTCCACCCATAGTGGCTGGCCAGCCTCTTCAGCACCTGCCCAGTCTTGGCCCTACTACACTCCCTCCATAGTGGAGATTCAGAGCTGTTGTTGCTTCTGTTTCTTGTCCTCCCCCTCACGCATCTGCCATGGCCATCTGTTTATGATGGAGTCATTTAATTCACATTTACAGAAGGCAACCGCTCCCTGGGGTGCACATGATGGAGTTGGGGCGTGCTCCTGCCTCCAAGGAACCTCTGATCTTCTGGATACTCTGTATCAGGCCCTGACATTGGTGACCAAGTTCCTCTTGTCTTCCCCACTCCTTGGACATTTGACATGACACTGTCTACCCTCTGTCACTAGGCCTTTTTGTTTATTTTTGTCTTATTTCTCAAAACAGTTCCCAGAGGGTACAAGCTGCATTTTATTTATTTTTTTAATCGGTTGCCCACACTTTCATACCCAGATAATGATTTTCAGGTCCCCCCTCGTGTTTAACACTCAGATAATGGGGTGTGATATAAACAATTGGAGGAATTTTCAGAACGTGGGAGGGAATCACAGTCTTCCCAATATCGCCAAGCTTGGATACACTGTTCAGAAACAGCTAGACAAATTCCGGGGTCCATAATCTCGTGCTCTCTCTTCTGTGATCATTTCTAATCATATTTTCAAGACAGATATTCTGACTGTAGCCCATATCTGGGTGCACCATCCTTCTCTTTGGAATGGTGGTGAAGCTTCATGATGACACACTGGACAAACACAAAGACGAGCTCGCCCTGACTGTGGGGAGCACTGACTGTGAGCGGCTCGGGCTTCACCGGCAAAGGGGGCATTTCTCATCCCATGGTGGGGGTGACCCACAGACCCGAGAGCCCCAGTGCTCATTGCCAAGGCGAGCCAGCAGGTGTCATGTTCCAGGCCTAAGTGAGATACTGGCATTTTTGAACATTTACAATAATCTCAGAAACAGTGTCAAGTGCTTATTATTTGACAGAAGGGCATCCAAGACTTAATTTACCCCAGGCTCAGGAGAGCAGCACACCCAGAGCCTTCCTTGGACTTCATGTCCTAGAGAGACAGGCGGGGAGAAGCTGAGCAGGTATGTGAGGGGAGGCTTCCCCTGCTAGGTGAGTGTTCTAGGAACCCATTGGCATCCGGGTAGCAGCTACATTGTTGTGAGAGTCTGCGTTCAGCTTCAGGAAATTTTTTAGTGGGAGGGCTTTCAATGCATTTGCCCATTTCTTAATGGTTGATTTACCAGCATACATCTGACCACACCACACTGAGTGTTTAGCAGTTTTTGACCAACAAAGGCATGACCCCCATGTCCAACACTCTGTATTCACCGAATCTCACTCCAAGTGACTATTTTTTGTTTCCCCAGGTGAAAAAAGTCCTCAAAGGGAAACAGTTTGCCAATGTGGAAGAGGTGAAACAAAAAACAGCAGAAGCTTTAAAAATCATCACACTTGACAAGTTAATAAACTGTTTTGGACAGCGAAAAAAAGCATCTTGATAGGTGAGTTGCATCAAACGGAATGGAGAGGACTTTGAAGGTGACTGACATTTAAACATGTAAGAAGAAATATACAATTTTTTACAGAGAGCGGTCTTTGGGCCCCCCCCATCATGTTTAACACTCAGATAATGGGGTGTGATATAAACAATTGGAGGAATTTTCAGAACGTGGGGGGGAATCACAGAAGTTAAAACAACACTCTTCACCCGTCAGATCTGCTGCTCTCCTTGCAGAAACCCTCCAAGCAGGGACCTGAGGGAAAGCACTAAGAAAGAACACGAAGTGGGACATTTCAAGGTGTGCCTGCCTTGAAACCTTCTTTTCTAATTACCTTTCCAGGAATCTGAAGTGGTTTGAGTTTGAAGCATGCCTGGCCATCTAGGTTTCGGAGAAGGGATGGAAGACCTGCCCTCCGGCTCCCCACACCCCTTCACCCTGCAGAGGGGTCCCACCTCACATCACCACTGTCCCCCTCCTGGCAGGTTCTGCCTCTGTCACACTGGTCTCCTTTTTCCTGCAACAAAAAAAGCCCCCGGGCCTTTGTAGTCTGGTCCCTGCAATGCAAAAACATCTTTTGCTAGGTCTCTGTCTCCATCCCATCCATGCCATTTTCAGGATGGCACTGAGATCCAACTTTCCCAGCAAAGCTCTCCAGTCACACCATCAATCAGACCACTGTGCAGCATTTAAAAGAGCAAGTCCAGTATTTATCACAGAAATAAAGAACTGAGTATATGGACCCTCAAAATTTACCATGACACTACAAGAAAGGAATGGGCAGTAACCTGAAACTACCAGGGTGGTGGGTACATAACATCAATAAGGGTACTTTATCTCAAACCAGCAAAGTGGGGACCAAAGGGAGGCCCAAACTTGACCTGTACGAGGATCACTTGTATACCTCATCCTGAATTGTACCCCACGTCTCTAAAATAAAATAAATTTAAAATATATAGATAAGACAGGAAGTCTGAGAGACCCGTCATCCATAACCCAAGTCTTGCTTTACCTTTCTCTATGGCATTTACAATTCCTTCAAATACTGAATATTTTACTTTTTGGCTTATTTTTCTCCCACCGTAAACATAAACTCCATGAGACAAGAATTTTTTGTTTTGTTTTGTTTTGTTTTGTTGAGTTGGAGTCTCACTCTGTCGCCCAGACTGGAGTGCAGTGGCCGCTCCCGGCCCCCGCAGCCTCGACCTGCCGGGCTCCGGCCATCCTTCCGCCTCAGCCTTCCGAGTAGCCGGAACTACAGGCGCGTGCTACCACGCCCGGCTGATTTTTTTTTTATTTTATTGTAGAGATGAGGTCTCACTGCCCAGGCGGGTCTCAAACCCGCGGGCTCAGGCAATCCACGAGCAAGGATTTTTACGGTGTGTAGGCCCACTTAGGAATTTAAGAAGAACTTGAATACATCCTGTGTGTAATAGTCTCGTGTGTGTGTGTGTGTGTGTGTGTGTGTGTGTGTGTGTGTGTGTGTGTTCCTTGCATTTCCTGCAACTGTGACCTAGAAGCTTCAGTATCAGACATTCTGGAGCACACTTTTAAAGAAAATGTTACTTTATGATTTGGATAAGCTAACTGATGAGTTTTCCTGCTAAGTTGTGTCTTTAGAGGGGAAAATTTGATTTTTGTCAAGGATTTTTGCTTGCTAAAGGAAAGAAAGCTACACGCTTCCTGAGGCTTTCACCTTTTTATTTTCTTTGGGAGATTGCTGTAAAAGGTCTCTCATTTCCAGGAGGATTCAGAGCTCCCTTTTTATCATATTTATTGGGGTAGACTTGACAGATCGTATGTGTTTGAGGTGTACAGCCTGGTGTTTGGGTATAGGTTCAGGGTGCAAAACGGTCACCACAATCAAGCTGATTGGTGTACATGTCACCTCACAGTCAGGTGTGTGCGTGTGCAGGTGCGTGTGCACTTGTGCTGCTGATAGGTGGTCTCTTTCAGTCCAGTCACTTGGGATTGTAGGACACATGTAACGAGAAAAATGCTTGCAAAGGTCTTATTAAGTAGCTTGCCCCCTTTTTTTGTTTTACACAATGTGGCACACGCGTGTGGAGCACAGGTGAGCAGGGCTGGGGGTGCAGTATGAGACTCGTCCTCGCAGACTCTGACACGGAACAGGAAGGAATACAGACCCAGACAATCACAGCATCTCTTAAAAATCAACAGCAGAAAATAAACTTACAAAACCCACAAAGGGTTTTAAAGGTCATCACTGTTAAGGCGATGACTTTTCCTGCAAACTCGAACCTTCAGAAGGTGTGAGTGGCGAGGGTGTGGCTTGCAAAGGCCGCAAAATCCATCGGCACGCATGACCCTTAGCCAGTCCTGAGGGGGGGAAGGCTGCCCCGTGGCCGCGAGCTTTGTCAAGAGCATCACCTGCACTGTCCCTGCCTCCCCGCCTCCCTTTCTAGCCTTTGCTCTGCTGTAGCAACTTGGTTATCCGATGCCTTCACAGAGAAACCTGCTCATCTCTGACCATCTTCTTCAGAAATGTTAGCACTGCCCTGAGACCCGGGACAGGTGGGTTCTGGGTACTGGATTTTCTGGTCCCCCACCTGTCAGTTGGGATGATGGCCGCATATTTCTTTCTCCGTCATGGTGACCACTGGCTGGTGACATGAGGTCGGGATCTCCCTGCCTGTGTCCACAAGCAAGTCGCCACCAACCCAGTGTCAGCAGCCTCCAGAGCACTGCAGCCATTGGTGACGTTTTCCAGCGCCTCTGTCCCTCTGAATGTGGAGATTTTCAGGTTCCTAACCTTAACTCTAACCAGATCCAGCCCATTGGGAACCTTGAAAGTGTCGAAGCTCCACCTTGAGTGGAAGAACAATGTGGTGAGCTTGTCGCAAATGGCTGGCACTGGAAGACGGCTCGTCGTAATACCAGGCCTGGTGTACTGTAGACAATCGGTGAGGCCATGTGTTGGTGATCACCTCCTCTATTCACACCAGAGGCAGCCTGTGGGTCCCAGCCCAGCAACTGGTCGGATGAAAAGGCTCGGGTCACACGGTGCTTGTGCGTGTGTGTGTGCAGATGCTCCCGGGTACAAGGTGTATGTTGTGTTAATGTGTGTACACATGTGGATGTGTGTTGACCTGCCAGTCTTGTCTCCAAATGGCAAGCTACTTAGCACCTGGAAATGACTTACAGTGTTTTTATTGCCCGTGTTCATGCTTAAGGTCATGGAGTTCTCAGCTCTGGGAATGGAGAGGGGGAAACAAAAGAATTGAATATCCATGAAAGAGACGTCAAGCGAGAAGACGTCATGTGCACCTTTGATAAATAATTCAGGTATAAAAAAAATTCAGTGGGTGAAAATGCCATGTTAACAAGCAAAAACAGTAAAGATAAGAAAAAAATAAATGAGAATAAAGGATCACTAAGAAACTCAGTTCTCTGTGACCTTCTCAATGTCTTAAGAAATGGAATAAATAAAATGGAAATGAAAAGGATCACATATTTCAGAATGACAGGCTGGTTCAAGAGGATGCTGATCCTTATGTCTAAAGTAATGGGTGCATTTCTCCCTGTGTGTCTCTCACCTGTGAATCACATAGGGTTGGCCATTCCCACCCCCCAGCCATGTGGGCTGTAAGGACATCCCAACAGGAAGCCTTGGAGTGGGCACAGGGAGCCAGCCACAAGAGGGGCCCATCGCACCTCAGGTGTTCAAAGCAACCTCTTAGAAAGCAAGATGCATTCCAGAAAGTTATTGATATCTGTGTATATCATCTTTTGACACATTTTCAAGTTTTTTACATTTCAAATGCTTAGCACAAATTGCAAAGTCAACTTTTTTTTTAGATGCAAGGGTTACCTATGCATGTTGGTTACATGGACATATATGTTGTGTAGTGGTGGGATCGGGTCTCAGGTGGCCCACTCCCCAGATAGCGAACATTGCACCCTGTAGGTAATTTCTGAACCTTACCCTCCTTTCTTTTCCCCCTTATTGGTGTCCCAGTGTTGACAATTTTCATCTTTGTGACCGTTTTGCTCTCACATATGAGTGAGAACATGCAGTGTTTGGTTTTCCATTTCTGAGTCAGTTCTAACTATTTAGGGTGATGATCTTCAGCTCCATCCATGTTTCAGCAAAGGACATGATTCCATTCCTTTTTATGGCTGTGCAGTATTCCATGGCATGTATATAGCATATTCTCTTTATCCAGTCCATTGTTGTGAGCACTTAGGTTGGATCCATGATTTTGCTGTTGTGAATAGTGCTGCAATAAACATACAAGTCCAGGTATCCTTTTTATGTATGGATTTCTTTTCCTTTGGGTAGATCCCTAGTAGTGGGATTGCCAGGTCACAGGGTGACTACATGTTTAGTTCTTTGAGAAATCTCCAGGTTATTTCCCATCAAAGTTGAACTAATTTACAATCGCAACCACAGTGGATGAGCATTTCATTTTCTCTGCAATTGCACCAACATCTTGGACTTTCTGAATGACTGGTATAAGGTGTTATCACATTTTGGTTTTAACTTGCATTTTTAATTTTCATTTGGTTTTAATTTGCATTTTTCTGATGATTAGTGATATTGAACAATTTTTTCATATGTTTGTTGGTCACTTGTTTGTATTCTTTTGAGAAGTGTCTATTCACGTCCTTTCCTCACTTTTGAATGGGGTTATTTGGGGTGTGTGTGTGTGTGTATGTGTGTGTGTGTGTGTTTGTGTGTGTGTGTGTGTGTGTGTGTGTGTGTGTGTGTGTTGAGTTTTTTGAGTTCCTTGTAGATTCTGGATATTAACCCTTTGTCTGAGGCATAGTTTTCAAGTATTTTCTCCCATTCGATTGGTTTTCTGTCCACTCTGTTGATTATTTCTTTTGCTGTGTAGAAGCTTTTTAGTTTAGTTAAGTCCAATTTGCCTATTTTAGTTTTTGTTGCAATTGCTTTTGGAGTCTCAAAGTCAACTTTTGCATATTATTCACATGTATTTGCATGTTAATTCATTGAACACTTTCTTTTATTTATTATAGAGATGTGGGGCACAATTCAGGGTTAGGTATACAAACATTAATCATGCAGGTACTCTTGTTGATGAGGTATGCCCCTCCCTCCCCTAGCAGTTTCCCTCAACTGCCAATCCCACCCCCCTCCCCTGACTGTTTTCCACTACCACCAATCACTTCCTTATATCTTTTTATTGTATAAACACAAATAGTATATAATTTGTGTTATATAACCCTAACCCTTAAAGTCCCTGACCCCCACTTACTGTACTAATTGTAATGTTGTTATCCAAACATGAAAAAAAATATTTTATTGTTTTCATAGCAAACCCAAGACATCACTTTCTATTTTCTACTGAATTACAGAACATTTGTTTCCAAGAAATGTCTTCTTGTTTTCTTGTGATATATCCAGTAGAAATCAAATCATCACAATTTAATTTTAGATGGCAGAATTTACTTATTTCAAAGCTTTTCATTAATAGTCCAGGGATTACACTATCAAATGTGCCAGTTAGTGTGTGGCTCCTGCACAATGCCTGTTTAGAATAGATAGGTCTGTGCTTGCATTACTTAGACCTCCTTCCTTCAGCCAGGGCTGGGTTTTGAAGGCCCAGACTCTGAGCTGAGCAATGATGTCACACAGGAGATGTCATTTGGTCTGCTCTGACCTGCATTTGTTCTACAGGGGATGCCCGTGCTCACTTTAAATCAGTTACGAATGTAAAGAAATAGCCAAGGGTGCCTTAGGGTACATAATGTGAACAACTGAGATATGTATTTAGTCATAACAATTATCATTAATATTCATAATGAATAATAGTCTAAGTTATGTTAAAGGTAATTTTTGTAAACCCAGAAAAAGATACATAAAGTTAGTAGTGATTAGGACAATGTCGTGGGATTTTGATTCATTCTTTATTATATTCTTTTATTCTCCAGACATCCTAAGTTAAGTGTCTTTCAGTTTTACAAAAAGAGAAGTATAATAATAAATCTTTATATAGCTGAGAAATATTTCTCTTTCTGACATTAACTTTTAAAATCAGAGAACTGCAGTAAAAGCAAAAGGCCCCAGTTTATATTGTGAATAATGTAGCTACAAATATTCTTGAACGCATATTACTATGAACATGTTTTAATTTTTTAAATACATTGATGTGAAATTTACTGAAATAAAATGTTCCCATGTAAAGTGCCAAATGTATTGATTTTATGGATGTTTACTCCAGTGACCATCATGATGAACAGACCTTTTCCATGACCCTCAAATTTTCTTTTCCTCATTTAAGGTAATCCCCTCCCTCCATCTGCAGTCTCCAAGAACAGACCAGGCATCACTATAGGGGCTTAGGATGCAACTGCAATGCAGGGTTGTACAGGGACGTCCAGAGCCCTGAGAATGGATGGAGACATCACTGAGGTGACTGCAGAGAGAAATCCAAGAAGGTTTGTGGAGGGAGCCCTCATCTGAAGGTAGGGAGAAGAGGGGGAGCCAGCCTTGGTGAAAATGAAAGCCAGTGGGATGTGGAGTAAACCAAGAGAAGGTGGCATTCTGAGACCCAGGGGAGGAATGGTCTGGCGCAGGACAGGCAACTCTTTCCAGTGCTGCTGCCACTAAGCAAGGCAAGGATGTAGATGGAACACTGGATTTACAAATATGTCAGTCAACTGTGCAACTACTTTGGAAAAACATGAAAATCACATTACCTTTGAATCAACTGCAGGTTTGAAATCTGTACTATCTGTGGGGTATGCACATGGTTTCATGAGTCATCAACCAAAGAGGAACCATGTTGTCTCCACAGTAGGCATCCCAAGCCCCCGTCACCACCAAGTCCTGGATTACCTCCATCCTGGATCATGTCCTGGGACACTGCGCAGCCATTTTGCACACTTGGGTGCTCCAGAATGACCTAGAAAAGGCAAAGACCAAGCCAATCTTGAGTCACTAGGAGAACTTGTATGCCTTAATAAAAATCATATACTCTACAAGAAAGAGCAAAAAGACACTTGACAGAGACATGGAAGAAACACATTTAGAACGAGAAACAGAGATGTTCTAACAGAGAATTTCCTCACCTTGGCCTATGAAAAGATCGTGTCTGCTGTCCATCAGAGGTCCAGAGCCATATTTTCTCTTCCTTATTCACAGGAGAAAGTCTTCTGGGCATCAACATATGAGATTTATGGAGCCAAGACCTACACCGAAGATTTCAAGTTGTGGAATACAGTCATCATTCAATGATGCTTTCATACCAGGATCAGGAGGTTGACTTTAATAAAATCCTATCGGCAGGTGTGTGGGCATTCTAATCCCAATCAATAGATGAAAGATGAGCACCACTAAAACTCCCCCACCTGCAGAAAGGCTTATCCCACCTGTTAGTGCTATCTCTGTAAATATGAAGTTATGAACACAGATGGTTAAAATTCCTGCCTAGCTGACTTCCCTGGTCCAGTCTGCCCATCTTTCCTCTGCTCTACCTTCTTAGCCTGGAAACGCCTCATTTGTTGTTCAAACCCCAAATCAAAGGGCCTGCCTTCCATGAGATGATCTCCAGTCACCTGAGCAAGCAGTGCTCTGACTTTCATCTCCATTTCCAGGGCAGCAGCATCACCCATCGGGTGATGAAGTTATTGTATCCATGTCTACAAATGCATATCTTAACTTCTGTGGTGGACGATAAACTGCTTGAAAGCAGAACATAGTCTGATTTACTAATGGATACTTCACAATTGCAAGCAAAACACTTTGTCCATGAGTGCTGTGGCCAGAAATATTATAGATATTACTAATTCCCTGAATCTCAACTGAAGGTGAAGCTCAAGGTTGTTTATGAGAGAGAGGGAGAAAGGGAAGAAGGAGAGAGGAGAGAGAGAGAATCAAAGATAGACAGAGACAGAAACAGAGAAAGACAAAGAAAGAGGGAGAGAGACTTGATACTTAGTCTTTAGCTGGTGATGTGACAAAGTAACAGTTTTAACCGGAATAGAGAAATTGATAAAAAGCATTAAACAAAAGTGAAGACAAAATGACATGGAAGATGATGTTGATGAGAAGTAGGAGATTCATAACTGGGAGAGGCACCGTGGAGACTTTTGGCTCAATTGATGGTTGGTGTTATCTAGATCATAAGCCTGAATACCCTGCATGAAATATAAGGCCGGGGTTAGCAAGGCAGGACACTAACAAGCAGAGAATAATTATGTGCAGTGTTTGAGGGATAATAAGATTCCAAAAGAGAAACTTAAAGAAAGCGTGAATGAGGCGGCAAGGAACTGTGTAAAAAGTTTTATCTGGAATAGTTTAGGGGATAACTTTTGTACTTACGTGAGGCAATAATAATGCACTATTAAGATGAAAGTTATCAATAATGGCAAGAATTGGGTTTAAACTTTCAAAAGCACGTCCATCCATCAAAATGTCTCTTTGTATTTGCATTTGGGGATCGGCACTGTCTGGCAGAGATGAGAGATGAAACAGTCATGGAAGAGGATTGCGGTCCTGCTTAAGTCTTCTCTTCTAGGAATGAGGACAGGGTCACGCACAGTCAGGGTTCTGGGCAAAAATAGACGGTGTAACTGAGGTACTAGTGCAGGAAAAAAGACCAGAGATTGCCAGCTTCACCTAGAGTTTGGACACTTCCTGATGTTTCAAGGCTTTCAGGGACTGAATCTTTTCATGTCACCCTGGACACCTAGGAGGTTCAAAGCTGCCCTCACCTCCATCCCTCTCCCACCGTCCCACCTGGTCAGGCATCCACCAGAAACCCGACCCCCTGATCTCCTGCACTGTGTTCTGGGCAGGCAGAGTTTTGTGCTCCCAGATACAAAACTAAGGCCCTTCTTTGCCATGATGGTCTTTTGGTTTCCAAGTTCAGATTCACCTTCTTTGCACACTTGTCTGCAATTTGGATCTCTTGAGACACTTGATATTTCTTTTCAGTGTGTCTTAAGAGTCTCCTTGGGGTCACCTGTGTCCTATACCTGTTCCCCAGTGGATCCAGTTATACACAAAGCAGTCAGCTTTTACTAGGTTCAGGACTGGACCAGCACATCCCTCCACGCTGGGTGCTCTCGGGATTCGGGACTGTTTAGATTGATCTTTGTGGTAATTGCAGAGGCTGCAGTGTTGCACCACAGCCCACTGGGTTGGCAGCCACCTTCGCTGAATTGCTTATGGCACAAAGTAGCTATTTACTCCTAAGGTCCCTTGTCTGCTTCGCTGCTGTGGGAGCTAGAAGTACTAAGAATGTCTCATCCATGCTGCCTGGAGTCTCTCCTGTGTCCTCACGTTTTCTTTCAGGACTGTGATGTTTCCAACCAACTTGCCCAGAATTCCTTCCCAGACTTTTACTTGCCTTTTTATGGTGATCTGTACAAGTGGCAAGTCTGTTTATAAGTGGTCCACAAGGATGTTGTATTTTAGAGGAGGGTACAGGAACTCTTCAGTGGGTGATGTGCTGCTGAGGTGATGGGTAGGGTGGAGAGCTGGACACCTGCCAGGCATCTTAACATGGAGAAGCCCGCTCACTCGCAACTGTGGGAACAACAGGTGGCCTCAGGGTTTGTCTTCTCCCTTTCCTCATGGTAACATTGGTCAGTGGTATGTCTATGTGGTTGTTGTTGCTTTTACTGAGAACCGGGATTTTGAGTTATTCGTTTGTCCTAATTTGTTCTCTACCTTATCAATCTCTGCTCTCATCTCCGCTGTTTCCTTTCTTGTGCCATTTTATGAATGACACGCTGTACTTCAGTTTAGTCCACCTCACTCAATGAGCTGGTCTGATCATGGATTGCTTTTGTGTCGCTGCTCAACAAAGTACAGAGTGGGAGGCTTGAAACAAGACACTTACTCTAATCACAGCCCTGGAGACCAGACGTCTGGAAGTGAGGAGTCAGCAGGGGCACACTCCCTGTCCCTTCAGAGGCCCAGGGGACACTCTTCTGCCCCTTCCAGCGTGTCGTGCCTCCACGGGTTCTTGGGCTTGTGGCTGTGACTGTGTTCCAGGCTCTGACTGTGGTCACAAGTCTTCCCTGTGTGTCTATCCAGCCTCCCTTGGGTCCTCTCTTAGAAAAACTCTTGTGGTGGCATTTAGCTAATCAGGGAAGATCACATCTCAAGATCTTTACCTCCTTTCCATAGGCAAAGACTCTGTTTTTCAAGGGAGATAATATTTTTGTGTTCCAGATATTAGGAAATGGAGACACAAGAAGTGCCCCTTCAGTATGGTATCCACAGGGGGGTGTCTGGGACCCCCGAGGATATCAAGTCCCTGATGCAAAGCAAGGCAGAATTAGCCCATAACTTGTAGCCCTATATGCTTTGAGTCACTTCCACATGACTTATAAAACCTATTGTAATGTAAATGCAATGTAAAGAGCTGTTATGCTGCATTTTCATTTGTATTATTTGTTTTGTTGTACTGTTATTTTATAATATTTTTGATGAGTGGTTTATTGAGCCTGGAGATACAGAGCTTGAGGATACTGAAGACCAACTATGCATCTATTTGGGGGGAACTGATTGGACATACCTTTTTCAGTCACCACCCAGTTCATGATCATTTAACTTTTCCCTTTATTAACCAAAGTCTTTACTCATCTTCAAACTTGGCATTCTAGGCCTATCTTCCAGAGTTCATTTTCTTCTTCAAGAAGAGTGTCCTCTATTAGATATTTTAGTGTAAATGGATACTTCTCTCAGATATAAATATTCTGCTTTCCCATTTTATTAAATAACAGCCTCTCTGGGATATAATAGAATTTGGGGTTGACAGTGCCTTTTTCTGTGTATTGCCTGTTTTCAATCTTAGAACATTTTTCCTTGGCATTCTGATTTTCAGCTCAGAACTGTCTAAGTTTAGTTGATTTATATTTATCCTATTTGGGGTACCTGGAAACTTACACTGAAGGTTTTATTCATTCACTCTTTCTGGAAAATTAATCATCTCTTCTCCCTGATCTTATCAAATTCTCCCTCTCTTGCTCCTACTTGAAGTTATTGAAAGCTATCGTTGCTTCTCTCATAATTCTTAATTTTTATTTACTCTCTACTATGTCATCTCTCCTTAATCAATTCTGACAAATTTATAGGAGCCAATCATCTATTTAGCTCATTAATTCTTTCTTCCACACCGTGTTTGCTTGGGAAATTTCAGCCCCAAACCAACTTGACATAAAAGTTGTAAATTCTGAATGATCGATTTTTACCTATCAGTGATGTCCATATGTTTTCAATGATGAGTTCATATGGAGACGCTAACATTTTCTCACTGTTTTTTCCCATAGTTGAAAATCATTTTATGACTCTTGTATCATTTTCAACACTATACCCTTTGAATACATTAAAGTAAAAACTCACTGGCCCTCAATAGCAGATCAGAAACAACTTTTCCTTGGAATGGTCATTGCATTGGCCCATGCAAAAGAAATTCTTGAATAAATAATGTCACAGAAAGTGTAACTCTCATATAAATGGTACAGCCATGCTGGAAGGGTCTGGCAATTCATCAGAAAATTAAACACAGAATTACTTCATGACCCATCAATTCCAGTCATGGTATCCAGCCTGATTTGAAAACTTGTTTCTGCACAAAGATTGCAGAGAAATGTTAATGCCAACATTATTTATAAATAATTGCATAACGCAATCTGTATTCTTCAATATTAATAAATAGTCATAGTAGCATTGTTTATATAAAATCACCACAAACACTGAATTAGAGAATGTGAACTGTTGTTCCTAGGGGATTACAACATTAAGTTTCTGAAGTCTGAAGTCTCTGGTCGTATTTTCATCAACTGATCCATACATAGCTTTATTTAATGTATGCTTCCATCTGAAGGCACCTTATTTAATATATAAGTTTTACAAATCATTGCATAGCCTTTGAATGATTTAAGCTCAGGAACTTGGAACGATTAGTGTGATATCGGTCCCTTTAACACACAACAGTCTTATTAGTGTCAAGAACTTGCTCTCCTGTACAAGCTTCAACGCATTTCACACTGAATCCAATGGTCTTTTCTGCCATGTCATCACACGTGATGGATGTCTTCTCTGCAATTTCCAGAGTGACCTCACGTACAGACTGAAAAACCCCTGCTTCCTTTTTCTGCATGCATTATAATTCATTGACATTGAACTCACGCCAACAGCACCGCAACTCACACCTGAATACACGTGCTTTCTCCGTAAGGCACATCACAGCCTTCCCACACTTAGGAAAATTAGACAGCACTGGCTTGGGAGCCTCTTTAACAGTGAATAGCAAGAGGCTAAAAAATGTGGAGAAAAAGTATGGCACTAAATGGGCCACGGGCAAGATGCTATTTACAGCCTGGGCTGAAATGAGAAAATGGAGCATCATTATGTTCAACTTCAGATGAGAACGTGTGTGTTAGGTGGCTCTAATTTTTCCCCATCTTATAAATGTCCACAATTGATCACAAAATCTCCACAAGTACTGATTTGGGGTTACAAATAAAATTTAGCAAGTAGGAGTATTCTCAAATCCAGAATCTGCAAACAATAGCAAACCACTGCATAGCCACACAATGAAATATCATTTGTCCATGAATAGAACTGGAAAACTGTCCCAAGTCACCCCACAGATAAACCTTGAAAGCACCACATTAAGTACAAGACACAAAAAGTTACACACTGCATGATTCCACTTGTATGAAATGCCCAGTGCAGGCAAATCCACACAGAAAATAGGTGAGTGATTGACAGGGGAGAAAGGAGGAGGAACTGGAAGCAGATCCTCTGGTACAGCATTTCCTTTTGGAGTGCAGGAAATGCTCTGGAATTCCACAGCTTGATAAATGCTTGAGAGAGTCAGTGTACTAGAACATCTTTAAGTCTACAATTTCAAAAGATGAATTTTATGTTAAATAGATTTTATCTCAAAAAAGGTCAGGGATTGATGAACACTAAGTTGAGCAGCGGGAGGGAGATACTTGGAGGAAGCCATGAAGAGGTGAACGTGTTGTTGTTAATTCTTGCTTGGTGTACATGTAAAAACCATGTATAGAAGGTGACAGTACGTGATGACCATCCATTCCCCCAAAGCTCACTGACAACTGGACGGGCCTCTCGCTCATGTGACAACTGAACACCCTTGCCAAATACATAACATCCATTGATGCTAAAATGCTTCAAACATCCATGAGATTCTCCATGGTTTATCAGGCTACGATTTACATGCCATACAATCGAACCATTTAACATGTACAGTTCCAATGTTTTTCCAGAAGTGTATTGATAGAGTTGTGCAACTATTAGCACAATCAACTTTAGAATGTTTTTGTCACTCCAAAATGAAATTCTTCCCATTTCTCCCCAAGCACACCCTCCCAGCTTGAGGCAAACACTGAAATATTTATTGTCTCTGTAGATTTGCTTGTGCTAAACATTGAATACAAATTTGACCATGTACTATGTGGTGTTTTGTGGCTGCCTTCTTTCAACCAGTATAATGTTTTTTAAGGTTTATCCATGTTGTAGTATCTGTATTTCAGTCATTTTTATTCTTGAATGAGAAATAAATAGATTTTTTAAAATCCATCCTATGGCTATACTACAGTAGATTTTTAGGTTCATTCAGCATTTTATTTATTTATTCATTAGGTGGTGGAAATTTGGGTTGCTTTCACATTTTAGCTATTATGATTAATGCTGCCATGAATATTCATACACAAGTTATTCTGTGGACATATATTTTTTTATTTCTCTTGGGTTTATACCTAGAAGTAGATTGCTCAGTCCTGTGGTAGCTCTTGAGTAACTGCCAGATTGTTTTACAAAGTGCTGCACCCTTTTGCATCCCAGTCAGCAGCATATGAAAGTTCCCATTTTTCCATACTCTAGCCAACACTGGTTAGTACCTGTCTTTTTTATTCTAGCCATTCTGGTAGATACAAAGTTGTATCCATTTTGGATTTGGTTTGCATTTTCCTAATGATTCATGATTTTGAGCATCTTTTAAAGCAGCAGTCCCCAACGTTTTTGGCATCAGGGACAGGTTTTGTAGAAGACAGTTTTTCTACAGACCACAGTAGGGAGTGTGGGTGGGGATGGTTTCAGGACAATCCAAGCACATAGCATTAATGGTGCACTTTATTACTTTTATTATGACATTGTAATATATAATGAAATAATTATACAACTTACCATTAAAAAAGAGGCTCAGCTGGAGGTGGTAAATAAAATAATAAGTTGGTCATGCACAGACTAAAATAAGTGCCAGCTTCTGACCTAAAGTCTGCCACCAGATGCAGCTGTACAGTTGAAGTTCATCAACTCACTTGCCACTCGGACAGGATTTTGATATGAGTCTGCAAGCAATTGACTTATGATGGCCTCTGTGCAGTCAAACCTCACTGCTAATGTTCATCTATATTTGCAGCCACTCCCCCATCAGCACAAGCATCACTGCCTCAACTCCACCTCAAACAGATTTCCATAAGGAGTCACAGCCTAGAACCCTTGCACATGCTCTTCACAATAGGTTTGGTGCTCATATGAGAGTCTGATGCTGCCGCTGACCTGACAGGGGGTGGAGGTCAGGCGTCAAGTGAGTGATGGGGAGTGGCTGTCAATACAGATGAAACTTTCCTTGTGTGCCCTCTGCTCACCTACTGCTGTGGGGCCTGGTTCCTAACAGGCCACAAGCTGTAGCCTGGGGGTTTTTAAGTGCTTTTGGCCATTTGTGTATCTCACTGAGAAAAAGCATTTGTTCAGATGCATTGCCCATTTTTAAATGGGGATATTTGCATTTTTATTGAGTGTAAGAGTTCTTTAAATTTTCTATATATAATGTCATCAGTATACACATAGTTTACTATTTTTCCCACACTGTAGGGTTTTTTTAAAACTTTCTATATGGTGTCTTTTGCAAAACAATTGCTTCTAATTTGATGAAATCCAATGTATCTTTCTTTTATTTGATTGCTTATGCTGTTGACATCCTATGTAAGAAATTCTTGCCCAATCCATGATCACAAAGATTTACTTAAATATTTTCTTGTAAGAGTTTAATGGTTACACTAATTTTAGGTCTTTGGCCCATTTTGAGTTAATTCTTGGATATGATGTGAAGCAGGGGTCAAGTTTATTCTTTTGCATGTGGCTACTCTGTTGTCCCAGCACCGTGTGTGAAAAAGTATGAAACCCCATAGAATAGTTTTAGTCCCTTGTCAATCAGCTGGCATGAACTATAAGTGTATTGCTGTACTTCTTTGTTTACCTTTACTCCATGTGGTTTTGATTACATAGCTTTGTTCCAAGTCTTGAAATCAGGAAGTATAAACCCTCCAACTTTGTCTTCCTTTTCAAAATGCTTTTGTCTATTAAAAGGGCATAACATGGATTTAATATATCCAATGAGCAGCCATTTTATCATTGCCTAAATCTCATATTTTTCTAGTGGTTCACTTAACTTACCTTCTAATCGCTAGTCAAGGATAGAACCAGTTTCTCAGAGGTAACTATTGATCATTGTTTTACAGCCCCCCCTCCCCAGCTTGTTTTGATTAATTAGCTTTTCTATTTCACGTATTTGCCTCCACCCATAAGAGCCAAGTTAACCTAATTAGCCCTTAGTGACCTTCATGACAGACACAGACCCTACCACCATGGCAGAAGTCATGTGACTAGCCCACCAGTCTGCCTGCTGTCCATCACCTGATGTCAGTACCTGTGCTTACCTGTCCCTTCATGATGACGTGGAGCAGACTACTACCCAATCGCCTTAATGACCTTCCTCATCAAAGGGAAAGGTTAAAAGGACTCAACCATGAGCAGCCATTTGCCATTGCCTTGCTAAGCTTTGGTGTGGCCATGTGCTCTTTGAGCTATGACCAGGCCATGTTTTCTTAAGCTTTAGTCCCCTTTCCTGCTTTGGGGAAGTGAATCTCCTCTTTCTTTCTCTCTCTCTCTCTCTCTCTCTCTCTCTTAATTTAGTTTTTAAAT
This sequence comes from Cephalopachus bancanus, assembly GCA_027257055.1. Classification (NCBI taxonomy): domain Eukaryota; kingdom Metazoa; phylum Chordata; class Mammalia; order Primates; family Tarsiidae; genus Cephalopachus; species Cephalopachus bancanus. The sequence continues at coordinate 14,291 of JAPVLO010002728.1, read as the reverse complement.
AAACTATGCTTTCTAATCTAACTTCTGTGCAATTCTTTGCATCTTTCATGTAGCATCGGATCACACACCAGATACTCATACCCCAACAGGCCTGACCTAACATTCTGGAGGCCCCCTTGGGAGTGTAACTCTAACATCTCTACTGGGACTCTGGAGTTTCCATACAAATTTAGAAGCAGTTTGTCCATTTCTGCAAAAATACAGCTGGGATTTTGGTAGGATTGGATTCAATCTGTAAATAAACTTGACCGGTGTTCCATCTTAAAAACATTGAGTCTTTCATTCCATATCTTTTTACTTACTTAGATCTTTAATTTTTTTTAAACAATGTTTTGTAGTTTTCAGAGTGTACAGTTTACACTCCTTTTGCTAAAATTATTCCTAATTCAGTGCTATTGTAAGCAAATTTTTTCTTAATTTTATTTTTGAATTGCTCTTTTTAATAGGTTTGTTGGAGTTTTCTATATGCAAGATTATGTCATTTTCTTTTTTTTTTTTTTTTCTTATTTGGCAAAGATTTATTTTTTTTCCATTTCCAGTCTTTTAAAGTTAATACAGATTTGCTTGGAACAAGCTGATTTCAAGAGCACACAAAAGTTGGGCACAAAGGATAGGGTTAAATTCAGCAATCTAAGGGATGAAGAAGAAAAGATAGTAAGGAGGTGCCTCCAACAGAAAACCAAGCACAAAGGCTGAAAAAGTCCTTCCACTGCAAAGCCGAGAACAGCTTATTGTGTGAACCTTACAGTGGAGGCTGCGGCTGTACCTTGGCTTCTATTTATTACTTATTAGGAACAGTTAGCACAATTACACATAGTCTTTAGTAGACAACCTGCATCCATTTCAATTAAACAGTATTTTCTACAACAGTGTGAATAAGGCCACAATATTTTGAACAAACCCCTTAGGGTAGTGATTTTACTATCAATGTTATTCATTCTTTTGAAATATGAAGTATTTTATCTGAATTAAGGTTACAGTTGATTTTTAAGATACTTCGTATATCATGGCTAGTATCTTAAAATTTATTCTTAGATGTTTATATCTAACATTCAAAGAAATTGTTGCAGTCTGACATACTTATTAATTGATCCCACAGGTATAATTATAGGCCAGCATGATTTTAGTGTCTATTCTTTCGTTTCACTAAATTAGGAATGCGGCATTTACAGAGCAAGTGAACACAAGTGATGCAGCCACCCAAGGACCCTAACTGCTCTTCAGTTAGCTATGGTGCAAGCTCAGATAGAATCCACTGTATGAACAAAGTCTAATTCCAATTCTTCATCAGAAGGTGCTGGTGGAGGTTGTCAGGAGCCTTCCAATGTAGATCCCCAATCCAGTGGCCAGCAGATGAGACAGCAGCAGAGATGGAAGAAACACTTTTAGAAATTCTGCTGAGAATATGCCCCTTTCTTCATAACACTTGTGTTTCTCTTGCTGAGAGCAGCTGTGCACTTTGGTGTTTAAAGAGGAACTCTTTGGGGGGAATGTTTTCGGGCCAACTTGACCAATCCCAGATCCAATCTGAGTTTTTCTTCAAGATGCTTTCAACTTCTTTCCTTCTCTCCATGTAATCTTAGGACTGGGAACTGTTTTTCTCTCCAATGCTGTGGGTGTCTGTTTCAGAAGCTCTGTTAGTATCCTGTGGTGTCGGTGAGCGAGGTAGGCTGTCACAGTGAGAACTCTTGGAGCTACTCCGTCCAGCAGTATTTTTTCCATGTCGCCATTATAAATAGAAACCGATGCTGGGACACTGCTCCCGTTCCCATTATTGCTAAAGTGTAATTCTACCCAGGAGCCCTGCAGGCTCTCCTCCTGCGGCCCGGGCGCCCCGCTCTGCGACATGGCGCCAGAAGGCGGTCGGCGGCGGGCTGCGCGGCGGGCTGCGCGGCTGGCTGCGCCTGGGCGGCGGGCGGCCGAAGGGGCCGTGGGCGGGCGGGGCCGAGGCGCGCGCCGGCCCAGCTCCCCGGTGGCCGAGCCCCCATGTCATTTTCAAATGAAAGTAGTTTCATTTCCTCTTTTTCTTTTTCTTCCTTACTTGCCCTGGCTGTCTCTTTCAGATTAATGTTGAAAAGAAGTGACAGCAGTAGACTCTTTGTCGTGTTCCTTATCTCATTGAGATGACATGCAATCCTTTAGCAATGAGTATGATGCTAGCTGTGTCTTATAGATGACATCGATTAGGTCCAGAAAAACCCCTTCCATATTTATTTTGTGAACCATTTTTATCATAAAAGGTATTGACTTTTATTAAATGCTCTTTTGGATCTAATGAAATGATGTGGTGTTTATCCTTTACTCTCTTGGTACGGCGTATTACATTAATTAGTCTTAGAATGCCAATTCAATTTTTTTCATTTTGGGGATAAATCTATATTGGGCATGTTATATAATCCTTTTATAGGTAGTTGATTGTTTGAGCTGCTACTATTTTGTTAAGAAGTTTTGTATCTATGGTCTTAAGATATATTATGGGGTGTTTATACTTTATTCTCTTGATATGGTGTATTATATTAATTGATTTTTAGGATCTTAATCCAATTTTCTTTATTGGGATGAATCCCTCTTGAACATATTATATAATCATTTTATAGATAGAGGGTTGTTTTGAGTGCTACTATTTTGTCATTAATTTTCGTGTCTGTGTTCTTAAGATATATCAGTCTGTGGTGTGATTTTTTTTTCACTATCTTTGTCTGGTTATTGCTATTAGAGTAACATCAGACTCAGGATGAGTTCCTAAGTGTTTGTTCCAAATAGTTTCAATGAGTTTGAGAAAAATTAGTATTAAGTTTTCATTGAGTGTTTCATAAAATTTGCCAGTGTAGCCAAATAGGTCTCGGTTTTTCTTTTTGGATAACTTTTTGCTATTTACGTAATGCCTTTGCTAATCTCATTCAGATTCTCTATTTCCTTTTGAGTTGGTTTCAGTAGTTTACGTTTGTCTAGAAGCATGTCTGTCTCATTTAAGCCATCTAATATGATGTCGCGAAGTTGTTCATAGCATTACTTTATAGTAATTGCTATTTCTGCAAGATGACAATAAGTTCCTTTCTTTCATTCCTGGTTTTAGAAATCATCTTTCTCCACCTCATCAAAAAGAGTGCCTGCATAATGAATATTTGTATACCTAACCCTGAATTGTACCCCACATCTTCAAAATAAATATAGATAGATGGATAGAGAGATAGATAGATTGATTAGTTAGATAGATAGATAGATAGATAGATGAAAAAATATCACCTTTCTCCCCTGTTCTGTTTGGTCAGTCTAACTGAAGATCTATCCATTTAAATTGTTCTTTTTAAATAACCACACTCCAGTTTCACTGACTTTCTCTGTGGTTTTCCTATTTTGTGTTTCACTTGTTTCTGCTCCAATGTTTGTGATTTTCTTCTCATGGCTTGGTGTTTAGCTTGCTCTTTTTTGTCAAGTGTCTTAAGATATAAGGGTAGGTCACCAATTTGAGATCTGTCATTTCTTTCTTTATATGGACACTTCCAGCTACACATTTCTCTTTAAACAATGCTTTAGTTGTGTTCCATAATTTGGGGTATGCTATAATCTCCTTTCATTAATTTTGAAGTATTTTTAAATTTATCTTGTATTTTTTTATTTTATACATTGGTTATTTAAAAATGTGTTCTTTAATACCCACATATGTGTAGATTTTTCAAATTTCTTTATCTTGTTTATTTCTAATTTAATTCAATTATCTTAAGAAAACATACATTTTAATTTAATTTTTCTTAAAATTTATAAAGGCTTTTTTATGGCCTCATAAGGTCTATTCTGAAGAATATCCTATATGCACTTGAGGACAATGAATACCGGGCTATTGTTGGGCAGAGTGTCTACAGCTATCTGTTAGGTTCAGTTTATAATCAGAAAGTTATTCTAACAAATCAATCATTGATATCTTCTGTGTCTCCTGGGGGAGATAATGGTTAAGGCTTGACCCCAACTTTAAAAAAATGTATAATCTAACTGGAAAAATAAAACTTATATAAGACTGATGTATAATAAAAGATAATATTTACATTTTAAGTTATGATACAGAAAATGACTATTCATAAGTGTCTGACATATTGAAAAATGTGATATTTGGAGCACAGAAGCTTTTTGGAGAAGTGAGACTTGAGTTTTGAGCAGGAAAGATGAGTAGGATTTACTTGACATATAATCAAATTTGGGATTATGTACAAGTCATTTTAAAAAATGACAGATCCTAGAAACCCTGTGGCTAGTATAATTAAAACTTGATACTTATGGACTAAAAGAGTTGACAACTACAATGGGAATAAAATATAAAAGTAAGGAAGAAAGGGTAAGCAGATAGCTTGGAAATAGAGTAGAAATTATGTGAGAGCAATTGCTGATTCAATATTCTGAAGAATCTACACATCTACTCATTACCTTTTGCTTTTTGGTGCCATACTTTTCTTCCCATCTTTACTCTCATGCATCTATTTACATCTATTTGAATAATGCTCGATTTGTTGCTTCAAACCTCTGTGGACATATATTCCTTACCTGACCTCCAGAGTTTCAAGTAATGTAGAAAACTCAACCCCAGATTCCCGGTTGGAGTGAACACCCATACATGCTCTCCTGTTCCTCTAAATTGTAACACTGATGCTGTTAAATTGCTTCTGAGATTGAACCCCAGGAAATAAAGAATAATTGAGGCTTTCTGATGTACAGACACATGAATGTCATGTGGTTTCACTGAATCCATGCCTTCTATCAACGATTCCAAAGCAGGAAACTCTGAGATGTCCAGCACTGGGAGGAGCTGACCCAGGTCCTCTGCCAGGTTGGCAGAATGGGAGGTGCAGTGACGTGACCCAAATGGGAGCGGTTTTATTATTTAAAGGAAATGAGCGCTCCTTCTCATCCACATGCCCTGATTTACATGACAGATTTGTTTCACATTGCTTCTGTTTGTCTCTTAACACAGCAGGCCCTGTATGGAGGCCTAATAACCACATTTAATAAACCTGTGGTAAAACATTTATAATGGACAATTTGGATTATAACTTAAACAATCATTCCACACATTAATTTACAAATTGAGATGTGCATAGCTCTAGAGCTGAATGTAGCCTGCATGCATTATGGAAAGATTTAATGTCTTTGAATCCAAATTAATATTTTACCTTCCCTTGATCTTAAATTCCTTACACTTGAGGTAAAAGAAGAAAATCAGTTTTTAAAATGTTAGATTTATTAAATTTCTCTGTACTAGAACCAATGACACCATCCTAACCCACAGAAGAATTATGATTATACTAGCATTAAAGACGAAACATAAGCCAGGCTTGGTGGCTCAACCTGTAATCCCACGTCTTTGGGAGGCTGAGGTGAGTGGATTGCCTGAGCCCGCGGGTTCGAGACCCACCTGGGCAGCGAGATCTCATCTCTACAATAAATCAAAAAATCAGCCGGGCATGGTAGCACATGCCTGTAATTCCGGCTACTTGGAAGGCTGAGGCGAAAGGATCACCGGAGCCCAGCAGATCGAGGCTGCAGTGGCCGGGAGCGGCCACTGCACTCCAGTCTGGGCGACAGAGTGAGACTCCAACTCAAAAAAAAAAAAGAAAAAAGATGAAACATAAAAATCAGATTTTAATTCGTGCAGAACTAGAGAACAGTGGCAGATCTGGCATATTTTCTCAAAGTTGTCTCCTATTTTATAAATTATTTGGTAGATTTATCATGGATATATGTTGGTTACAATTATTCTTCTACTCTAGTTTCTAGGATAAGTATAAATATTTGTTTTGCTTTCTTTTGTAATTTAAGAATTATGACATCGAGAAGTTAATGGACTTCCCACTTTTACAGAGCTAATCAATAAGAGCTGTGTCCAGAATCCTAGGGTCCTGTGCGGAGTCATCTCTCTCCTCTCTCCTCCCTGGTCCTCTGCCTTCTCTCTGCCATTTTGTGTGTGTGTGTTTCTCTCTGTCTCTATCTCTCAACTCTCCCTATACATATCTCATTAACATAACAAATAATCAAATGTAATTAATTTTATGTATCAACTTGATTGGGTCCTGGAATGCCCAGATATTTGGCCATGATTTTGGGGAGGATTTCTGAGCAGAATTAACATTTGAATCAGTAGACAGCAAAGAAACAGCTCTCCTTAATGTGCCTGGTCCTCATTCAAACCACTGAAGTCCTGCATAGAATAAAAAGTCTGAGTAACAAAGAATTCCCAGTCAGGCTCAGTGGCTCAGCCTATAATCCCAGCACTTTAGGAGGCTGAGGCGAGTGGATTGCCTAAGCCCACGAGTTCAATACCAGCCCAGGGAACTTGGCAACACCTCGTCTCTACAATAAATTCTTTAAAAATTAGCCAGGTGTGGTAGTGCATGCCTGTAGTTCTGGCTAGTTGGAAGGCTGAGGCAGAAGGATCATCGGAGCCCAGCAGGTCGATGCTGGGGTGGCCATGAGTGTGCCATGGCCCCTCAGCCTGGGCGATGGAGTGAGACACCAACTCAAAATAAAAGGATTCTCTCTTCTCTCTTGCCTGTCTGTCTATGAGGTGGGACACTGCTCCTGCCTTTAGACTCAGGTTGGAACTTACCCTCGTGCCTCTGCAGTCCTCAGGAATTCTCATCCTCCATCATGGTGGGCGTCAGTTTCTCCTAATAATCTCCATCTATCTCTCTCTCTATCTATCTGTGTATCATCTATCTCTCTAATATATTACTTCTGTTCTCTGGAGAATATAGACTAACATGTATATGCGTGTAAGGATGCTGAACACACACATATGAATATTTGTATCACACACACATAGGTACCCTGAGAGTGGGCTAGGACACCATGGTCTTCATCCCTGGCTGCACAGCAGTTCTCTGGAGCTGGAAGACTAAGTAATGCATGGCCCCGGGGAAACTGAATCCTGCAAGCTGCAGCAGAGCTAGTGAGGACCTGGTGTACTCTCTGGTGCTCCCATTGACTGGACCTGTTTCTGGTTTGGCCCACACTTGCCTTCCTGTGGCAGGACACAGAGCTTGACACCTGGTGGTCCTCGATGAAGAAGGAGTAGACTGAATAGACACACATACTGGGACAAACTTCTGAGAGTATGAGGTGTTCGGTCCCATGACCCTTCCCACCAATGCCCTCTGCCCTCCCCACAGATGTGAGCAGACACAGGCATGAAAATGGGGGCATTCACTGACCTCCACGTGAATGGAGTCCAGTTAAGGATGCAGAAAGCTGCCCTGTGCCCTGGTCCTCCCAGTGACACCAAAACATGGGTAATCACAAGTAGACATCACTTCAATATGTTGGGGGCTGAGCAAAAGAGCTATTTGATGTCACTGACCCTAGAGGAAAGTTCCCTTCCCAGTGACAGAAGGGACCCACCATGGACTCGTGATTCTGAACTGCTCCAGCACCATCAATGTGGTAGCTATGGCACAGTCTCAAGTATCAAGTGTCAAGACACTGATTCTTTCATTTTTATTTATTTATTCACTTATTTTTATTTTTGGTACAGATGGGAGGGTTTTGCTCTGTTGCCCAGGCTCGTCTCAAACTCCCGACCTCAAACAATCCTCCCATCTCAGCCCCCCAAAGGGCCTGGATTACAGGTGTGAGCCACCACACCCAGCCACTCAACTCAAAAGAAGAAAAAGATATGTCATACTTAATTGGAGTAACAGAGGGTCTGGGAAAAGCAGGTGAATGTTAGAAAAGAGGTCAATGATAACAATGGGATTATCAAAGTCACTTTCCTTTTCTCTTAGTGTTGTTGTTTCCAAAAAGAAAGTGTGCAACAAACTTAGGAAGGGATTTATGGGACATCTCCCACCTCATATTTTATGCAAATCATCATCATCCCATGGAGTTTGACTTGTTTATGAAGTTTAAGAGTAACTATTTAGAAAAATGCATGCCTAATGGGATTGGAAAGAGCTTATACTTGTAGAGAGAAGCCCATATGTTGCTGCTCATAGATACATTTTTCCAAGATAGATCCTCCTTGATGTCACTCATTCCTCCATAATGTTCCTTACCTACCCATCTCGGCTTTGGCGTTAGATTAAAAGGCGAGGTATTTCATCTATAAGACAGGAATAATGTTGAGCATCACATTTTGTTATTCCTTCCTCTCCAGCGCTTGTTGCCAGAAGACTCTTATTTTCGTCAATGTTTGTCATGTGCCACGCTGACATCAGTCATATTGCAGTTTTTTGGGGTTTTTTTTGAGTTGGAGTCTCACTCTGTCACCCAGACTGGAGTGCAGTGGCTGCTCCTGGCCACCGCAGACTCGACCTGCTGGGCTCCGGCGATCCTTCCGCCTCAACCTTCCAAGGAGCTGGAACTACAGGCGCGTGCTACCACACCCAGCTCATTTTTCTTTATTGTAGAGATGAGGTCTCGCCAATTTGCCCAGGTGGGTCTCGAACCCGCAGGATCAGTCAATCCACTCACCTCAGCCTCCCAAAGGCACGGGATTACAGGCTGAGCCACCAAGCCCAACATATCGCAGTTTTTTAAAAGACAAAGCAATGCTCAGTGTGCTCAACTGTTTTGGCATGACATAAGCAGCTTGGTGTCTGGGGCTCATCCCATGCCAGCTGTGTACCTGAGGATGGTCCTGAGAAGTCCCAGTCACCCATTCCCTCCTCATGAGGGAAGGGCATTTATCATGAAGTCATAAAGTCTGGAGATGGCCACCCAGCCAATGGTGGACAGATGGAGGAAAGGCTATAGGGGCCCCCACCTTTTCAAATTCATCACAAGTCTGTGAGGCTCTGGGTGTGCCCAGCTGTTTAAACCAGGATTAGGCCGGCCCGGGCTGACATTGTGAGAATGCGCCAGTTCAAAGACAAGGCAATGGGGTACTATTCCTGTCAATGCAGAAAGAGGCACCCCCAGTTACAGGTTGAGGTCCTAACCTCTGGGCCTCAGAATGTGATGTATTTGCAGACAGAGCTGTAAAGAGGTGATCAAGGCAACACAAGGCCATACAGGTGGGTCCTGAGGTTAGAGCCTCAACCTGTGGCTTGGGGTGGCATAGTCCTGTGACTTGGGGTGGCACATCATGTGACTGATGTTTTCATGAGAAAAGGAGATGAGGACACAGACACACAGAGGGACAAGACTGTGAAGAACAGAGGAAGGAGACAAGTCCACACACCATGGAGAGGCCTCAGGAGGAACCAGTCCTGTGACACCTTGACTGTGGACTTCCGGCCTCCAGGAATATGATAGAGTAAATGTTGTTTAAGCCGCCGGTCTGTGGTGTTTGCTGGTGGCCCCACAGACAGTCCCCTTGGAGGGTGAAGGCAGAGAAAGAGCAGTTTCGATGTGGACACTCCATACCCAGCTTGCCAAGGGAAGCAACTGTCTTCTCTCCTTGGGTTTCAGAGAGTGCTTTGAGGAGTTGCATGGCCACATCTGGGTGGGGTCAGCCATCTTCTGACACACAGGCACAACCCAAACCCTTGAGCCTTAAACAGAAGTTGGCTTTTTGTTTTAAGTGGGTGTTTCAAAGTCAATAGGATTTTGTTAAAAGTCCTGTGGGAAGCTACAAGGCTCCCCTCCCCACAGGCTGTGAAAGGTTGCTGTGACACTCCACAGGCCCCAGTGCTGCGCAGACACAGCTGCACGACTGACTGCTTCCCACAGGACTTTTAACAAAATCCTATCCTTAAACCAGCCAGAACAGCTATTATTGAAAAATCAAAAACAGTAGATGTTGGTACAGAAGTGGCAAAAAGGGAACCATCACACACTGTGGGTGGGAGTGTAAACAAGTGCAGCCTCAGTGGAAGTTAGTGTGGAGACTTCTCAAAGAACAAAAAGATCTACCGTCCGATCTAGCAATCCTGCTACCTGGTACCTATCCAAAGGGACAGAGGTCATCTTACAAAGCAGACACCTGAACAGAGGTCTTCATACAAAAAAATAGACTAAACTCATATGTTTATTGTAGCACAAGTCACAATTGCAAAGATGTGGAATCAACCTAAATGTCCATGAACTGATCAGTGGATAATGAAAATGTTACACATACACACATGCACGCACACACACACAGGAATAGTATTATATGTATTAAATACAGTCATGAAAAAGAATAAATGAATGTCTTTTGCAGCAATTTGGATGGAATTGGAGACCATTATCCCAAGTGACATAACACAGGTACAGAAAACCAAACATCACATGGTCCCACCACACGTGGGAGCTAAGCTAAGGGTCTGCAAAGGCATGGAAAAAGGTGTAATGGACATCGGAGACTAAACAGGGGGAGTGTGGGAAGGAGGGAAGGTTGAAAATAATCACCTCTCAGGTACAATGTGCACAGGTGGGGGTGGAGGGTACCCTTAAAGCCCATACTTCTTCACCACTACACAGTGCATCCACATAACCAAAAATCATTTGTACCACTAAAGCTACTGACATGAACACAAAAAGAAAATAAAGAAAAAAGTGGTCACTATCACTTGTCATTAGAGAATTACAAATTAAGACAACAACGAGATACACTTCGTACCTGTTAGAATGACTGAAATCCAGAATGCTGATGCTACCAAACACTGGTGGCCATGTGGATCCTGAATTTTAGGCCTTTGCCAGACATGCAGTTAGCAAATATATTTTCCCACTCTGTGGGCTGTCTCCTCACTCTCCTGATAATTTATTTTGCCTTGCAAAATCTTTTCATTTTTATGAGTTTCCATTTGTCTATCTTATCTCTTATGGCATATGCTTTGGGGGTTATGATGAATAATTGGTTACCTATTCCAATGCGCATAAGGGTGTCTCCTGCATTTTCTGAGTCTTATAGTTTGAGGTTTTACATTTAGGTCTTTGATTTGTTTAGAGTTAATATTTTGTGTGTGGTGATAGACAGGGATCTTGTTTCATTTTTCTGCATGTGGTCGGCCAGTTTCCCCAGCACCATTTGCTAAATAGAATCTCCTCTTTTTTTCTTTTCTTTTCTTTTCTTTTTTTTTTGGTTTGTTCGTTTGTTTGAGGCTATTGTGAATGGGATTGTGCTTTTCATTTGGTTCTCTGTCTGTTTGTTGTTGGTATATACAAATGTGACTTTCTTTTGCATGTTGATTTTTTACCCTGAGACTTTGTCAAAAGTCATTTATCAGTGCTAGGAGCTTTTTGACAGATTCTCTTGGGTTGTCAAGGTATAGGATCATATCATCTGTGAATAGGGATCGTTTAATTTCCTTTTTTGCTATTTGGATACCCCTGATTTTCTTCTCTTGCATGATTGCTCTAGCTAGGACTTCTGATACTATGATGAACAGGAGGAGTGAGAGTGGGCACCCTTGTCTTGTCCCTGTTTTCAGAGGAAATGTTTCAACTTATGTCCATTGAGCAATATATTGGCTATGGGTTTAGTGTAGATGGCTCTTACTTTTTGAGGAATGTTTCTTCTGTGACCAGGTGTTCAAGGGTTTTTATTAAGAAGGGATGTTGGATTTTGATTATACCTTTTGGTTAATTTTTTCACATCTGTTCATGTATTTGATTACATTTATGGTTTTGTGGATGTTGAACCAGCCCTGGCTCTCGAGAATAAAGCCTGCTTGATTGTAGAGGATGATACTTGAAATGTGTTGTTGGATTTGATTTGCTAGAAATTTTTTGAGGATTTTTGCATCTATGCTGATCAAGGAGATTGACCTGTGGTTTTCTTTCCTTGTTGGGTCTTTGCCAGGTGTGAGCATTAGTGTGATGCTGCTTCAAAATATGATTTGGGGAGGGGTCTATCTCTCTAAATTGCCAAAATACTTTCAATACAATTAGTATTAGCTCCTCCTTGTATGTTTTGTAGAATTTCACTGGGAAGACATCTGGTCCAGGGCTTTTTTTTTTTTTTTTTTGTAGGCACTTTCTTATGATGAAGTCAATATCCTAAGCTGCTTTTGGTCTATTTAGAAATCTTTTTTTTTTCAACTTTGTGAGGCTGTGTAATTCCAGAAAGTCCTCCATTTCATTTAGGTTTTTTAATTTATTTCCACACCAGTGTGCACAGCAATCTAATAATCTTTTGAATTTCTTCTGGGTCAGTTGTAACTTCATCTTTTGCATTTCTAAGTGTATTTATTTGGGCTTTTTATTTCTTTTTCTTAGTCAATCTGGCCAGGGGTCCATCTATCTTGTTTATCCTCTGAAAGAACCAGCTTTGTTTTGTTGATTTTTTTCTATGATACTTTTGGCTTCTATGTACCGTAGTTGGGATTTTATTCTGTGGTCTGGATTCTTCTGATGAAGATAAGGCTTTGATGGTCTTGCCATTCCTGCTCTTTTAGGTATGACTTTAGTCTATTTGTGATATTTCTGTTTCTTTTTTTAAAATATGTGTATGAAGCTGGGCTTGGAGGCTCAGCCTGTAATCCCAGCACTTTGGGAGACCGAGGCGAGTGGATTCCCTGAGCCCACGGGTTCTGGACAACTTGGCGAGACCTCGTCTCTACAATAAACTAAAAAATAGCCAGGTATGGTATCATACATCTATAGTTCTGGCTACTCAGAAGGCTGAGACAGAAGGATCTCTGGAGCCCAGTAGGTCAACACTGGGGGTGGCCATGAGCATGCATGCCACTGTACTCCAGCCTGGGTGAAAGAGTGAGATTCCAACTCAAAAAAAAGAAAAGTTCCTCGGGTCAAATGTCAAGTTAAGGTTCCAGATGTTCTTGTTGATTTTTTGCCTCAATGATCTATCTGGAGATTTTGGGGAGATATTTAAATCCCCAGTTACAATAGTGTTAGAGTCAATGTACTTTTTTGGTTTGCTTAGTAGTTGCTTTATAAATCCAGGTGTTCCTGTGTTGGGTGTGTATATGTTTAGGTAGGATGGAAATTTCTTATTGATGGATTGAGCCTTTATCATTATATAGTATCCTTCTGTATCTTTTTAAAATTTTGATAGCTTGAAGGTTATTTTGTCTGATATTAAAATTGCAACTCCTGCCTCTTTTGTTTTCTGTTTGCTTGAAAGTTTATTTTCCATCATCTAATTTTCGAGTCTGTGAGTGTCCTTTGTCATGAGATGTGTTTTTTAAAGGCTGCATATTGTTGGGTCATAATTTTTTAATCCAGTGTGCCATTCTATGTCTTTTCAGTGGTGCATTTAGTCCATTCATATTCAGGCTGATTATTGAAATGTGTGAGCTTGTCCCTGTCACAGGCTCTTATAATGCTGTTTTGTTTTCTTTTAACTTTTGCATTAGTGTGCATGTGCATTTCAATTTTGTAGGAATGTCAAATGTTCCATTGACTCTGTTTTTGCCTGCACTCTTGCGAATTGCATGGTCATTTTTTTGTCTATGTATAATACCTTCTTAAGCATCTCCTGAAGGGTCATCTTAAAATAGTATACTCTCTTAGGATACGAATGTTTGAATGTCTGAGAAGGATTTTAATTCTCCATCACTGATGAAGTTTAGCTTAGCTGGGTAGAAAATTTATGGTTGGAAGGGTTGTTGAGAATTTTGAAGATTGAACTTCAGTCCCTTCTAGTCTGTAGTGTTTCAGCAGATAAGTCTGGTGCTATTCTAATTGGTCTTCCTTGGTAGGTAATCTGACCATTCTCTCTCACTCCCCTTGGGATATTTTCTTTTATACCTACTTTGTGTAAGCAAATTACTATGTGTCTAGGGTTTGGTCTTCTAATTTCATACCTTGCAGGGGTTCTCTGAATCTCTTGTGTTTAGATTATCATATCTCTAATGAGATGAGGAAATTTTTATTGGATAGCCTCATGTAATGCTTCTTCCAAGCATTTTCCTTTCTGTTTAAGGCATACCAATCAGGTGTAAGTTTTGCCTCTTGATGTAACCACACAAGTCTTGAAGCTCTGTTCTTTCTTTTCTTCATATGTCTTTAACAAATTGAGTTAATTCCATATTTCGATCCTCAAGTTCTGAAATTCTTTCTTCTGCTTAGTTGATTCTGTTTCCCAGGTTTGTCAGATTGTTTTTTATTTCTTGTTTGCTCAGCCACCTACTTTCTCAGGTCAGGGCCTCCAAATTTGTTCTATTTTGAAAAATGTCTTGGGGTGGAGAGACTGCGCTGTCTTTTTGCAGTTTTGAGATTTGAATAAGGTGCAATGGGGGGCTAAGTTTCAGAAGCCACCTGCAGACCACAAAGTTTGCTGACTGAAGTGTGGTCCCCCTTGGGACTCACTTCCCACCACCTCACAATATATCCATGTAATGGGGATTATGTATATTCTCTGAATACAGAATAACATAAGAGAAAGGAAAAGAACTGAGAAAGAGAGAAGGGAAAAA